>ONZH01014896.1:0-31769 GCA_900303285.1 Rhinella marina | reverse complement strand
CAACTCGGCAGACTTACACATGTGCCAGCCTGGCCACGTGTTTCAATCTAATAGTTCAGCGGTTCCTCAAGACATACCCCAATCTGTCTGATTTGCTCACCAAGGTGCGCCGCATCTGTGTGCATTTCCGCAAGTCCATCACAGATGCTGCCACTCTCAGGGCAGCGCAGCGCAGCCTACAACTGCCCGCTCACCGACTGTTGTGCGACGTGCCCACGAGATGGAATTCGACAGTAAACATGTTATCCAAAGTTTACCAGCAGCGCAGAGCGATTGTAGACTGCCAGATGTCAACTTCCACCAGAACTGGTAGTCAGGTCAGTCAGATTCCTCAAGTCTACAATGAGGAGTGGACGTGGATGTCTGATATCTGTGAGGTGTTGAGCAACTTTGAGGAGTCAACACAGATGTTCAGCGGCGATGCCGCCATTATCAGCCTCACCATCCCGCTGCTTTGCCTGTTGAAAAACTCACTGCTCAGCATGAAGTCGGATGCTTTGCGCTTGTCACAAGAGATGGTGAAGGAAGATATGTTGCTTGATAGCCAGAGAACCCTCCGGTCTGTTTCTCAGCGCGTATCGGAGGAGGGGATGAGGATGAGGAGGAAGAGGAGGAGAATGTCTGCGAGACAGAAGAGGGCACCAGTGCTCAGTCCTTCTTAAATCTTGAGTGTGTATGGGCTGAAGAGGAGGACTTGAAGGAGGAGGAAATGGAGAGTCAGGCCAGTGAGGAGAGGGAATTCTTGAGTGTTGGGACTCTGGCGCACATGGCAGACTTCATGTTAGGCTGCCTATCCCGTGACCCTCGCGTTAGAAGCATTTTTTCAAACACCGATTACTGGGTGTTCACTCTCCTGGACCCACGGTACAAGCAGAACCTTTCCACTCTCATCCCTGTAGAGGAAAGGAGTATGAGAGTGAATCAATATCAACAGGCCCTGGTGCACAAGCTGAAACAATCCTTCCCATCTGACGCCACTAGCGGCAGATGGCGTGGTTCTGTGGGCCAAGTAGCGGGGGAGAGAAGGCGAGCAGGCAGCTTGTCCAGCACTGGCAGGGGAACGCTCTCCAAGGCCTTTGCCAGGTTTATGTCACCCCAGCAAGACACTGTCACCTGTACCCAGTCTAGGCAGAGTAGGGGTCAGCTTTACAGAAAGATGGTGAGGGAGTACCTAGCTGACCATACCAACGTCCGGACCGATCATTCTGCTCCATACAACTACTGGGTTTCAAAGCTGGACACGTGGCCTGAACTGGCGCTGTACGCCTTGGAGGTGCTGGCCTGCCCTGCCACTAGCGTGTTTTCAGAGCGGGTATTTAGTGCAGCTGGTGGCGTCATCACCGATAAGTGTACACGCCTGTCAACTGACAGCGCTGACAGGCTGACACTTATTAAAATGAACAAAGCCTGGATTTCACCGGAATTCAAATCTCCTCCGGGGGAAAGCAGCTAAAGATTAACATTACTTATGTATCCGATTCCTCTTCTCTACTCCTCGTACTCCTCCTCCTCCATGTCTTCTTTGCCTAACACTGACCCAAAAAATGCAATTTTTTAGAGGGCCAACTGGCACTCTTTTACAACAATTTTTATGGAGGGCCCCCTACAGGCACTCTCTCCAAACAATTTTTCCGGAGGGCCACCTACAGGCCCTCTCTCCAAACAATTTTTCCGGGGGGGCCACCTACAGGCCCTCTCTCTAAACAATTTTTCCGGAGAGCCCCCTACAGGCCCTCTCTCCAAACAATTTTTTCGGAGGGCCACCTACATGCACATTTCTCTAATCAATTTTTCCGGAGGGCCACCTACAGGCCCTTTCTCTAAACAATTTTTCCAGAGGGCCGCCTACAGGCCCTCTCTCTAAACAATTTTTTCGGAGGGCCCCCTACAGGCCCTCTCTGTTGTCACCGCCACCATACTGGGTTACGAAAAATGTTTATGTGGTTCGCCTGCTCCCGCAGTCTAACTCGGGTCACTCTGTTGTCACCGCCATGCTGCGTCAGGCTAAATTTTTGGGTTGCTCACCTGCTACCTCATCTAACTTGGTCACTTGTTGGTGTCACCGCCATGCTGTGTCAGGCTTATGCCTGCATCGTGTGGCTGGGGATAGGAGAGCAGTGCCAGCATGGGCATGGGTGATGGACCTTTGTTGCACCTATTTGGGTGCTTCCCTAACATGTGATGGGCATGTCCCTCGCCTTTCTTGGTCTGGGTGAGCACAATTGCCATGAGGGTAACCACCAGGCTGTTGCAGGAGAATTTGGGTTAATGGTGGGATTAGGCAGCCTCAGAGGCATCCATGCATGCTGCCCCTGTTTCCTGTCCATTTCCGTGGTGTTTCCATCATTTTCTGAGGTTTCCAGGTTTTCACCCAGCCTTTCCTAGGCAGAGCCTTGGTCCCCTGCAAAAATGCTCGAGTCTCCCATTGATTTCAAAGGGGTTCGTTACTCGAAACGAGCACCCGAGCATCGGGAAAAGTTTGTCTCGAATAATGAGCACCCGAGTATTTTAGTGCTCGCTCATCTCTAGTCCTGGTCCTTATATTGCAGTTGGTGCAATAGGTATTGGTGGGTTTGGAATATTAACATTAAAACTAGCATCCAACTGATATCAGCACCAATACCCCACAAGGAGTGATAGGTGCCTACTAGTAAGTGCGGCTTGATTGCTATTTATTGTTGTTTATTCACCACATCAAGTGCGGGCAGGTTACTTTTATTACAACCCGCACATACACAGAAGCCAATAGGAAAATTATATTTATATAGAAAAGAATCTATACCGATATGATATTTTCTACAGCACACTCAAAATATTAAGGGACACAGCAGTGGAACGTTTATTTAAGTTATGCTCTATTTTTTGTGGTGCGGATGGATTGCAGACTCATTCAAGTTGAATAGATCTGTATCTGCCAGCGCAGGCCACACAGACAGTGCCTGTTACGGTCCCCAATGCACAACACGGGTGGCACACCTTCGTGTCGATGAGACCTTACTCCATTTAAATTGCTGTAATTACTGTTTGTGACAAGCGGAAGACAATGAGGTCTTATTTTGAATAAACTACATTTAATTTAATTTTTTTCTTGTCTCCCATTAGATGCTTATATTTCCAGGCAAAGTAATAGAGAAGAAAGTTATTTGACAGATAACTGAGCCTGTGAAGTCAGGCAATTAGACACTGAACCTTTGACAGTGCATCTATAGATTCATGGTGGGAAACAAATACTGAAAATGGGGAAAGTAATTCTGCGTGCTTTTGAAAAATAAAGTATCAATAGTTACAAATTGGACTCATTATATTTTTTTCAATAATTACAAAAGCAAAACAGATAAAACCAAGAGGCATATGTGAATATGAAATTCTTGTGAATGTCTTAGTCTGTGCATAGTAAGATATCTTTATCTTCTGTTTGATCGCCAAATGAAATAGGCTTTAGAGACTAATGTATTATAATGAAACAGCCACTCAGTCTGAACAGAAATGAATGCAAACAGCAAAATGTTCCATTACTGTCAGGATTATCTGTGAATGTTTATATTTAACATACCTTCTCATAGGGTAAACTTTTGCTGATCATTTCTACACCTGCCAACTATTTAAACATTTCCAGGACCCAGAAAATAAGCCATTAGCTGTCAAACAAAAGAATTATCTGATTTCTTTACCTACTGTGTCATTACTGCTCACAATTCAGTCATTGCTACAGGCAAGACATTGGGATTAATAATTTATTAACATCTTCTGTGGTCACAATTAATGCACAAATAAAAAAAACAGTGATAATTCCATGTTCAGGAACTTTTACTATTATATGGCATGTTACTTAAAGAGAACTTGCCACTACAAAATGCAGTGCAATCTGCAGGAAGTATATTTTAGAGCAGGGGAAGCTGAACAGATTGATGTATAGTTTTGTGGGAAAAGATTCAGTAATTTACTTGTAATGTATGCATTTAAATCTCTTCTATTTCTGACTCCAGTTGTACACTGAAGTGTGTAGAAATAGCTGTTAGTCACTGATATTTATACATGGGGGTTGTCTTACAGTGGTTGGCCCATCTCATACATTGGATGCATATTGCTAGGATATGGCACCAATGTCTGATAGGTGCGAATCCCACCTCTGGGACCTGCACCTCTTTCTAGAACAGAGTGAAAGAGAGTGAGCCATGCATGCTGAGCCACCCTCCATTCATTTCTATGGGACTGCTGAAAATAGCCGAGTGCTGGCTCACTATTTTTGTCAGTTCCATACTGTAGAAGTGAAAGGAATGGTGTTCACACTTGTGCGGTGTACTTCCCATTCATTTCTATGAGACTTCCGAAAATAGCCGAGTGCGCTTCTCAGATATTTTCGGCTCTCCAATAAAAATGAATGGAGGGAGGCCGCTCATGTGTAGGCCACTCTCCTTCACTTTGCGGGCTATGTTCTAATGATAGGTGCAGTTTTGAAAGGTGGGACCAGCACCTAGCAGACATTGGTGGCATATCCTAGCAATGGGCTCTCAGTGTTTGAGATAGGCCAAGTCCTTTAAATTGAGAAAAAGCAGAAATATAAATGTATAAATCAAAGTTTTATGGAAAAGCCTAGATTTGTTTTAAATGGGTTTTCCTACAAACATGTGAGGTGAAAAATGTTAGAATGCTGGGGCCACCACTGGCATCTCTACGATTAGTCCTATAGGGCTTCTGAGTCCCTATACCTTCTCATCATCTTGACTGTGCTGAGAAGGAGTCTGTATAAAGTCGCAGTTGAGCATTTAGGATGCTGCTCAATTCAACTCTATTTAGTGAAACAGCTGGGTTCTCTCAACATTACAAAAATAATTTGATTTTGTTTAGGCCACTTGGTAATGAACTGAGATCAATCTAGGAGAGCCTTATTATTGAACCTTAAATGGAATTATGGGGGTTAGCCTTGGATTTACCTTGGGTGTCAGGTGCATACTTGCTTAATCATTTATGGTGTACAGCTGACTGGCTAAATGAGCGAGTTTATAAAATGTAATTATAGTGAGCTGTCTTCCATCAGAACAATGCATGAGATTTTAGTCATTAACAACCAAAATCAATGGACAAACAGAAACTTAGTCAGGAATGAATTAAACTGTTCCACTAAAGACTGAAGATGAAGTGCTTGATGCAATACTTGAGTTTGGAGGAGTGATTTACGGGCCCATCTAAAACAGCAATTTGGTTGTCTCAGCCTTGTCAGCGAAAACATAACCATGTTTAGATGGCTGCTGCAGACACATCAGGATCATGGAAAGTTGAGTATCTTGACTTCCTACTACCATGTTTGTATGTTTATCGAGTTGAACATAAGATCTGCCTTACTTAACTTTTGAAGATCCATTTAAAAAGCTCCCACATATTATAGCACAATCCTTAAAGTTATGGGTGGGTATGGGTTGTTCGGAAGGGTTGCCAGGAGAACACCTCTTCTTTCTAAAAGAACATGGCAGCCCGGCTTAAGTTTGCAAAATTCAATTTGAATAAACTACAAGATTCCTTGAACAATGTTCTTGGACAAATGATACCAAACACCTCATATCAAATGTAAAAAAAGGTGGGGGATGGGTGATAATTTGGGTTTGTTTTTCAGCCACAAGACCATGGCACATTGCAGTCATTGATTTGACTATGCACTCTTCTGTATACAAAAGTATTTAATTGTCAAATATGAGGCCACCTATCCAACAGCTAAAGCTTGACTAAAACTGGATCATGCAACAGAACAATGATCCCAAGTACACCAGTATATTGAAAACAGAATTGCTCAAAATAAAGGATCAAGTTGTTGCAATGGCCCAGTGAATGTCCAGAACTAAACCCAATTGAAGTGCTGTGGTGAGACCTTAAGCTGTGCATAAATGAATGCCCACAAACCTCAATGAACTAAAGCAAGAGTGGGCCAAAATTCCTCCAGAATGATGTAAGAGACTGATAAAACCATATATAAAATGATTACTTCAAGTTATTGCTGCTAAAGGTGGTTCTACAAGCTACTGATTCATGCGTCGTATAGTATTTTGTTTTTCACAAATGGATGAATTTTTGTTCTGTTGTGTGTTATTCATCTGAGGATGTACTTACTTCATTTTAAGACCTTCTAAGGAACATATTTTTTTTTATTATGTCCTGATCAGTAAAACCATAGAAAGAGCGTGTACATTCAAAGAGCGTGTACATTGTTTATCTCATAACTTTCTTTATTATATAATTGTATCATGTTTGTATGAAAACATAGAAGGCCAGCATGTTGGTGAAGGACACTCTTTAAGGCAGAGGAAACTGTCACATTCCACATCACTAACGCGGTAGTGCGGAAACATGACTGGTAGATATGAAAAGGTGGTCATTTTAAGTCCCTAACTGCACATGGAAAGTGATGATATAACACAAAAATATTCTGTGGGTTTGTGTTTTCCATATGGCCTGACTTAAAGGAATTTTTCAGGCTCCTGATAATGATGGGAACTGAGCTGCAGTAATCCGCACAGCCACTACACTTTGAACTGAACTGCACTTTGAGTTCCATTCAAACTGCTAGCTCCAGCTCCTGCAGGGAGCAACTGAATGATGAGGTACCTGGAGTCCTAGGGGTAGGTCATCAATGACAGGTGTCCATAAAAACCTTCAATTTTATAGATGCATTTCAGCATTTGGAAGTACTGGACTTCCTATGATATTCCTCTGTATATTAGAAGAAATGTAATATTTGCATCCCACCAGCCTACACGTAATTGGTAATATTAAAAAATTACATTGTATTGTTCTTGGATCAGAGAAGGACATCAGCATGCATATCTCTTCCACGCTACCATTCTTTTTATTTGCCGCAGGCTAAATACTTTTCCTCATTAATATACAAATTCTCATTTATGCTCACATTACATTAGAAATATGATGCAAATTTTGGCATTTGAACTATCCCTCAGTGCTTTGATATTATGTGGATGACTACGGTTCAAAGTCTTTCAGATTCACTTTATTGCTGTATTAGCATGTGACAATAACCTTCAAGCAACTTATTTCTGTTCACTTCATTTTTATTTAAAAGGTATGTTTCCACTAAATTAGGAGATATGATAAATATACAGCAAATGTGTCCATATATTTATACAGCTTAATGTGATATTCCCATAGGATACGCCCTAAATGTCTGATAGACAGCCTTTCACATATGGCACCTACACACTTCTCCCTCATTTTTCCTAGTGAAGCAGCAACAATGATCGAGGAGATGGCTGCACATTCAGAGTATGGCATTAAAGAGTTGGTTACAAAATACAATTTTCCCTTAAAGTATTTTGTTTGCTAATTAGGAAAAGTTTATTATCATGATATCATAGTACAACTATAGCCATAGCAGAGTTGACTTTTTTTCTGAGCAAAAATACCATTTAGGCCTTAAGCACACAACCATATGAATTTTTCTATGTGCAAAGTGTAGATCCTCAAAATACAGATACTGACTGTGTGCATTCCACAATTTTCTCACTAACATCAGTAGACAAATGCCTATTCTTGTCTGTGAAATGGACAAGAATAGGACATGTTCCAAAATTTGTGGAATGGCCACACGGATGTGGACAGCACACGGATGACATTTTGTTTTTGCAGACCCTAGAAATGAATAGGTCCATGTGCAATCCACAAAAAATGGACATCAGACGTGGACCAAAACTATGGTCATGTGTATGAGGTATTAATGTTTTCCTTTCTTTCAAATTGTCTTTTTATTGAATGAAGCAAGTAAATAAGATACAGGTGCAAACACGTACATTATAAACACAGTTTGAGTCAGTGCAAGGAACCGTTGTCGTGCAGGGTCTAATTATAACAAAGTCAGTGTTATCAAACAACCAACACAATGATGGCACAATATAATAAAATTAACAAAGGTGGAACGTTTCTGTTTCATTTGGCAGTGCTTGACCTGGATCAAGCGCTAATTTTAATGCAGGCAATTTTTTATTTTTAAATATATATAGTTGTGTATAACAGTAATATTATCTTTATTAAACATATTCTCCTAATAAAAGGAAATCAAACAGTATCAATACCAAATTTAGAGTAATCCCACTATAAGGGATAAAAGTTTACGGGAGGGGGGGAGGGAAAGAAAGTAAAGAAGTAGGGGGGGGATAAAGACAAGTCGGTGACTGACATGATATAAACAATCTTTAAAAGTCTCATAAGATAACCCATCACTTTGTTGAGAATGAACGCTGGGTATGAAATGTCATTGTACTGAGGATATACATCTGTGTGAGTAGGTCTCTGCTCAATTGGATTAAATACTTGTGTACAAAGAGTCTTTCTTCCTATATGTCTTCCAGGGCTGCCAGATTACTTCGAACTTATTATGGTTGCGAAATTCCCAATAAGATATCTCTTTTAATCTGTAGATTTGGTCTACCTTAGCGATCCATTTATGAATGGAGGGCGAGATAGTAGCTTTCCAGGAAGAAGCAAGGAGCAATCTGGCAGACGTAATTAAGGGGCGGAGTAGTAGTTTGGTGTTAATAGGAATACTATCTGGTAGCATAATGAGAAGAAAGATCTCTGGGGATTTAGCTAAAGAGGTATTGCATATCAGGTTAATGGTTTTCACACATTCCGACCAAAAAGGGGTGATTGTAGCACATTGCCACCACGTGTGGAAAAAGGACCCAATTTCAGATCTACATTTCCAACAGATGGGTGGGTAGGAGGCATCCATCTTATTTATCCTCTCAGGAGTCATATACCATCAGGTCAAAATCTTGAAACCATTTTCCTAATACATTTGGAAGAGGCTTTGGGAGATTTCAGGATTTGTCTTATTGATGACTCTGAGAAGGTCATATTTAAGTCCTTTTCCCAGGCTTTTATAAAAGTGAGATCTTTCAATTGCCCTTCTCGGGTGTTTAAGAAAGTGTGGTAGAAAAAGGATAGTAACATCCTAGGAGGTTTAGTTTGTTGGATCAGTGACTTAAATTTAGATGTTTGAGTATTGATTGATAATTATATAAGCCAAGATATGTTTTAAGTTCGTTTTTGAGAGAAGAATATGTGATGATATTAAGTTATGGGCTATTGAGTATAGTTCTGGCTTCATCTAATGTTGGAATTGTTCCATTTGATAAAAGGAAGCATAATGGCTTATTGTATAATTCTGATTGAGAAGGTTTTGATTTGAGAACATCCCTTATTTGAAGAAGTGGAGAACCTTTGGAAGCAAACCTATGTATTGGGTTTTGCTTTTGCCAAGTGATCAGAGTGGGGCGAGTAAGCAGGTTTGAAGTAAGTGATGGATAGGGGGTGGTTTGTCTCCACAGTACCAGGCTTCTCAGGGGAATTTGTGAGAGGCTATCTTCTATATACAGTGCCTTGTGAAAGTATTCGGCCCCCTGAAACTTTTCAACCCTTTGCCACATTTCAATCTTCAAACAAAAAGATATCACATTTTAAATTTTTGGTGAAGAATCAACAACAAGTGGGTCACAATTGTGAAGTGGAACGAAATTTATTGGATCATTTAAACTTTTTTTGTAATAATAAAACTAAAAAGTTAGGCGTGCAAAATTATTTGGCCCATTTACTTTCAGTTCAGAAAACTCACTCCAGAAGTTCATTGAGGATCTCTGAATGATCCAATGTTGTCCTAAATGACTGATGAAGATAAATAGAATCCACCTGTGTGTAATCAAGACTCCGTATAAATGCACCTGCTCTGTGAAAGTCTCAGGGTTCTGCATCATGAAGACCAAGGAACACACCAGGCAGGTCCATGATACTGTTGTGGAGAAGTTTAAAGCCGGATTTGGATACCAAAAGATTTTTGTTTGAAGCGTGGCAAAAGGTTGAAAAGTTCCAGGGGGCCAAATACTTTCGCAAGGCACTGTAAATCCAACATTTCTGTGTCAGTTGGCGTAGCCAGTCAATGACTCTGGTTAAATGAACTGCATCATAGAACGTTCTGATATCTGGTAGGCCCAAACCCCCAAGCAATCTGGATCTAATGAGTGTTAAATAGGCAACTCTGGGGCTTTTCCGACTCCATATAAATGAAAGGAAGATTTGTTTGACCTCCTTAAAAAATTTAGAAGGTATATGTATGGGTAACGTTTGAAAGAGGTACAGTACAGACCAAAAGTTTGGACACACCTCATTCAAAGAGTTTTCTGTATTTTCATGACTATGAAAATTGTAGATTCACACTGAAGGCATCAAAACTATGAATTAACACATGTGGAATTATATACTTAACAAAAAGGTGTGAAACAACTGAAAATATCTCTTATATTCTAGGTTCTTCAAAGTAGCTTTGATTACTTCTTTGCACACTCTTGGCATTCTCTTGATGAGCTTCAAGAGGTAGTCACCTGAAATGGTATTCCAACAGTCTTGAAGGAGTTCCCAGAGATGCTTAGCACTTGTTGGCCCTTTTGCCTTCACTCTGCGGTCCAGCTCACCCCAAACCATCTTGATTAGGTTCAGGTCTGGTGACTGTGGAGGCCAGGTCATCTGGCGTAGCACCCCATCACTCTCCTTCTTGGTCAAATAGCCCTTACACAGCCTGGATGTGTGTTTGGGGTCATTGTCCTGTTGATAAATAAATGATGGTCCAACTAAACGCAAACCGGATGGAGTAGCATGCCTCTGCAAGATGCTGTGGTAGCCATGCTGGTTCATATGCCTTCAATTTTGAATAAATACCCAACAGTGTCACCAGAAAAGCACGCCCACACCATCATACCTCCTCCTCCATGCTTCACGGTGGGAACCAGGCATGTAGGGTCTTTCCATTCAACATCTTTCAAGTGCAACTCTTTAAGTGCACATACAGAATTATACCAGAATGTAATACTTTGGATATAGAATCTACTTTGTCATCACCATCTACTGACCATCATCCATTTTCTCTCCTTTCCAGGTATGTCTTTACTGAATGCAACTGCACCCAACTTTCCAAGCACCTGATAACATCCACATAGCTCATCTTTCTTTCCCAATCCCTGGTATGTCTTTACTGAATGCAACTGCACCCAACTTTCCAAGCACCTGATTACATCCACATAGCTCATCTTTCTTTCCCAATCCCTGGTATGTCTTTACTGAATGCAACTGCACCCAACTTTCCAAGCACCTGATAACATCCACATAGCTCATCTTTCTTTCCCAATCCCTGGTATGTCTTTACTGAATGCAACTGCACCCAACTTTCCAAGCACCTGATAACATCCACATAGCTCATCTTTCTTTCCCAATCCCTGGTATGTCTTTACTGAATGCAACTGCACCCAACTTTCCAAGCACCTGATAACATCCACATAGCTCATCTTTCTTTCCCAATCCCTGGTATGTCTTTACTGAACATTAATGTCTTTTCCCCTGATGGATTTATTGAGTACTTGTTTTTGACTATTTCACCCCTGTGTCTGGTCCTACTTTGATTAGGCCAACTATAACCTCCTCCCCACTTGGTCACACCTGATTGAGCACAGAGTGGTATAAATCTAGGTGCTTAGGTCTTTAGACCTAGGTCTTTCCATTCAACATCTTTCAAGTGCAACTCTTTAAGTGCACATACAGAATTATACCAGAATTGGACCGGAAGGGGACCAAAGGTAACTAATGAAATA
Organism: Rhinella marina; assembly: GCA_900303285.1. Lineage (NCBI taxonomy): Eukaryota > Metazoa > Chordata > Amphibia > Anura > Bufonidae > Rhinella > Rhinella marina. The sequence continues at coordinate 20,130 of ONZH01014896.1, read as the reverse complement.
GTTAATGCAAACAATGATTCAATTTTTCATCTTGCTCTTCCCACTTTCCCTACACCTCCAAAAATGCTCTTACATACAATCACCCAGCAAGGAACTGTTCATCTCTCCCTCTATTTTACCCACTCATCTAACCTCCTGTGCAAACCTGTTTAGTGACATAAAACATTTCCTTCCCAAACACACACGGCCTCCTCATGCCCTCTCTTTCTCTCACCTACTGACACTTTCCCTGCTTCTACTTATTGCTGGCGACATCTCTCCAAATCCAGGCCCCCCACAGCAAATCCCCACCATTATTTCCTCCTCTCACTACAAATCCCCCTCTACAAATTTCTGCAATCCCTTAAACCTAAAAAACATTCCCCTGACCCCTGCTCCCTCGGTTTCTCTGACAGGAGCATTATGGAACGCACGCTCAGTTAATAACAAACTGTCTTTCATCCATGACCTCTTCATCTCACACAAACTTTCCCTTCTGGGTATCACAGAAACATGGCTGACACCCTCTGACACTGCCTCCCCTGCTGCGCTCTCTTATAGCGGATTTCATTTCACCCACACCCCACGCCCTGGCTGCAAACATGGTGGAGGAGTTGGTCTGCTTCTGTCTGGAAACTGCTCCTACAGCCCAATTCCACCACCACCCATCTTAACTCTCACTTCATTTGAAGTACACTCTGTTCGCATCTACTCTCCCTCCAACCTGCAAGTAGCTGTCATCTACCGCCCCCCAGGCCCAGCCACCATCTTTCTTGACCATTTTAATACCTGGCTCCTACATTTTCTTTCTGCCGACATTCCCACTATTATCATGGGTGACTTCAACATCCCTATCGACACTTGCAACTCGACTGCCTCCAAACTTCTGGCACTCGCTTCCTCCTTCGGCCTCTCCCAGTGGTCCTCCGCTCCCACCCACAGAGATGGTCATACTCTAGATCTGATCTTTACTCGCCTCTGCTCCTTATCTAACCTTTCTAATTCGCCACTCCCCCTATCTGACCATAACTTACTCACCTTCTCTTCTCTGGTCTCTTCTACTGCTCCTCCGGTCCACACACTAGCACACCCCCACAGAAACCTTAAACATCTCGACTTTCACCTACTTTCCGAATCTCTTTCACCTCTCTCCAACATTCATTCCCTCAAAGACCCCGATGCTGCCACCACTCTGTATAACACCACAATAGCTACAGCCCTGGACTCTGTTGCCCCCCTCACACTCCACAAATCCCGGAAAATCAACAGACAACCCTGGCACACAGACCTGACCAAGAAACTCAGACAAGCTTCCAGAGCTGCTGAGCGGCAATGGAAGAAATCCCATTCTAAGGATCACTTCACCACATACAAGCAATCCCTCCTCATTTTCAAATCATCACTCTCTGATGCAAAACAGGCCTACTTCTCATCTCTAATATCTTCTCTGTCCCACAACCCCAAACAACTGTTCAACACTTTTAACTCTCTTCTCCGTCCACCAGCGCCCCCACCATCACCTCTTATCTCAGCTGAGGACTTTGCCACATACTTCAAACAAAAGGTTGTCAACATCAGAGAAGGCTTCAGTGCACAGTCCCCTCAGCCCCTCTACATAACTTCTCAGTACTCTTCCACCAAAACCTGCTTCTCCACAATTACAGAAGAATACCTTTCCACCCTACTCTCCAGATCACATCTCACCACCTGCGCACTTGACCCAATCCCATCCCACCTCATTCCCAACCTCTCCTCAGTGTTCATCCCAGCCCTAACTCATCTCTTCAACCTATCACTGACCTCTGGTGTCTTCCCCTCTGGTTTTAAACACGCTACAATTAAACCCATCCTTAAAAAACCCTCACTCGACCCATCTTCTCTGTCCAGCTATCGCCCCATATCACTTCTGCCATATGCCTCAAAGCTACTTGAGCAACATGTCCATTCAGAACTGTCCTCTCACCTCTCCTCCTGCTCACTCTTTGACCGACTACAGTCAGGCTTCCGACCCCACCACTCAACTGAAACTGCCCTTACAAAAGTCACCAACGATCTGCTAGCAGCCAAAACCAAAAAACATTACTCTGTTCTCCTCCTTCTTGACCTGTCCTCTGCCTTTGACACCGTTGACCACTCCCTTCTACTACAAACTCTCTCCTCTCTTGGCATCACTGACCTGGCCCTCTCATGGATCACATCATACCTCACAGACCGGACATTTAGCGTCTGCCACTCTCACGCCACCTCCTCCTCTCATTCCCTCTCTGTTGGTGTCCCACAAGGCTCAGTCCTAGGTCCCCTGCTCTTCTCTATCTATACCTTTGGCCTGGGACAGCTCATAGAGTCCCATGGCTTTCAGTATCACTTTTATGCTGATGACACACAAATCTACCTCTCTGGCCCAGACATCGCCACCTTACTATCCAGAGTCCCACAATGCCTATCTTCAATATCCTCTTTCTTTTCCTCACGCTTTCTAAAACTTAACATGGATAAAACAGAATTTATCATCTTTCCACCATCTTGCACAGCCCTCCCAACAGACCTATCTATCACCATCAACGACTGCACACTCTCCCCCGTTAAACAGGTCCGCTGCCTTGGAGTGACCTTGGATTCTGCACTCTCATTCAGACCACACATCCAAGCCCTTTCCACCACCTGCCGCCTCCAACTCAAAAATATCTCCCGTATCCGTGCGTTCCTCAACTATGAGTCTGCCAAAGTACTAATACATGCCCTCATCATCTCCCGCCTAGACTACTGCAACATTCTCCTCTGTGGCCTTCCATCTAGCACCCTAGCCCCCCTCCAATCTATCCTCAACTCTGCTGCCCGACTAATCCACCTCTCACCCGGTTACTCCTCTGCCTCTCCCCTTTGCCAATCCCTTCACTGGCTCCCCATTCCCCAGAGAATTCAGTTTAAAATACTAACAAATACATACAAGGCTGTCCACAACCTGTCCCCTCCCTACATCTCAGAACTACTCTCCCGATACATCCCCACACGTAACCTCCGACCCTCACAAGACCTCCTTCTCTCCTCCACTCTTATCAACTCTTCACACAATCGCCTCCAGGATTTCTCCCGCGCAGCCCCAATACTCTGGAACTCTGTACCCCAACATATCAGACTCTCACCTACAGTGGAATCCTTCAAAAGAAATCTGAAAACCCACCTCTTCAGACAAGCCTACAACCTGTGACCCTGCTGCTGCTACACTGCCATGACCAGCTTTACCCTCACCTACTGTGTCCTCCAATACCGCATAGATTGTAAGCCTTCACGGGCAGGGCCCTCTCTCCTTCTGTACCAGTCTGTAACTTGTTTGTCCTAGAGCAATTGTCTAGACTATGTATGTAAACCCCTTTTAACATGTACAGCGCTGTGGAATGAATGGCGCTTTAATAATAATAAATAATAATAAATAATAGGGTCCATCCGTTCACCTTTTCTGCGTTGCATAAAGACACAGTGGTTGGAACCAAAGATCTCAAATTTAGACTCATCAGACCAAAGCACAGATTTCCACTGGTCTAATGTCCATTCCTTGTGTTCTTTAGCCCAAACAAGTCTCTTCTGCTTGTTGCCTGTCCTTAGCAGTGGTTTCCTAGCAGCTATTTTACCATGAAGGCCTGCTGCACACAGTCTCCTCTTAACAGTTGTTGTAGAGATGTGTCTACTGCTAGAACTCTGTGTGGCATTGACCTGGTCTCTAATCTGAGCTGCTGTTAACCTGCGATTTCTGAGGCTGGTGACTCGGATTAACTTATCCTCCGCAGCAGAGGTGACTCTTGGTCTTCCTTTCCTGAGGCGGTCCTTATGTAAGCCAGTTTCTTTGTAGTGCTTGATGGTTTTTGCGACTGCACTTGGGAACACTTTTAAAGTTTTCCCAATTTTTCGGACTAACTGACATTTCTTAAAGTAATGATGGCCACTCGTTTTTCTTTACTTAGCTGCCTTTTTCTTGCCATAATACAAATTCTAACAGTCTATTCAGTAGGACTATCAGCTGTGTATCCACCTGACTTCTGCCCAACACAACTCATGGTCCCAACCCCATTTATAAGGCAAGAAATCCCACTTATTAAACCTGACAGGGCACACCTGTGAAGTGAAAACCATTTCAGGTGACTACCTTTTGAAGCTCATCAAGAGAATGCCAAGAGTGTGCAAAGCAGTAATCAAAGCAAAAGGTGGCTACTTTGAAGAACCTAGAATATAAGACATATTTACAGTTGTTTCACACTTTTTTGTTAAGTATATAATTCCACATATGTTAATTCATAGTTTTGATGCCTTCAGTGTGAATCTACAATTTTCATAGTCGTGAAAATACAGAAAACTCTTTGAATGAGAAGGTGTATCCAAACTTTTGGTCTATACTGTATGTTAGTTTAGGAATAATTAAACTAGAGATTAAATTTTTCCTTCCTATCCATGAGGAAAAGGGTAATTCCGACGTCTGCAGGGTGTGTTTAATTTGCTTCAGTAGGGGTAAGTAGTTTAACTGGTATAGGTCTGATAGTTGAGGGATATATGAATTCCTAAATATTTTAGGAGTTGGTGGAGACCAATCGAATTGTGTTTGGGAACGTAATGAAGAGGAAGTGAAATATTAAGTATTTGTGATTTGGTCATATTGATTTTGAAACACGATATAAGGCCAAAGGTTTCAAAATAGGCTGCAGATGTGCTAGAGCGCTAGATGGTTCTTGCAATATGAATAGAAGATTGTCAGCGAATGCTGCTACTTTGTGTTCCCTTCCTCCATACACTATTCCTTTGATATAAGTACAACTCCTGATTTTTTATAGAAGAGTTTCAACAGTTAGGATGAAGAGGAGAGGGGAGAGTGGACAACCTTGCGGTGTTCCATTTGAGATATTAAATGGTTTCGAAAACTGGCCATTAACTGCTATCTGTGCCGAAGGACCCGAATACATAGTGAAGATTGCATCTATAAATCTGACCGGTATGTGATATTTCATCAGGGCTTGTCTGATATAGGACCAGTCTACACGGTCAAAAGCTTTTTCCGCATCTGTTCCTAATAGTACAGCCAGAATCTTCTTGGTTTTAGCTAAGTGCAACAAAAGAAGCATTCTGTAGGTATTTTCTCTACCCTCTCTGGGAGGGACAAACCCCACTTGATCCGGGTCAATCAGTTCAGGCAGGAGTTTTTTAAGCCTGTTTGCAAGTAAATGTGCAAATAATTTAAGGTCTGAATTTAAGAGGGAGATACAGCGATAGCTTCCGCATAGGTAGGGTCTTTAACTTTTTTATGAATGATATAAATATGTGCTATTAGAGATTGTGGTTGGAAGGGGGTGCCAGATAATGCTGAGTTCAAGAGTTTGGTTATGTACGGTAATAAATAGAGATGAGCGAGCATACTCGTCCGAGCTTGGTGCTCGTTCGAGTATTACGGTACTCGTAAGTGCTCGCTGCTCGGACGAGTATCTCGCCATGCTCGAGGAAATGGCAAGTTCCGCATTGTGCATTTTTGGCGCCTATAAACTCAGTCAATCACAAGCCAGGAGACTCTGCCGTACACCCAGCATCACGTGGGGCCCTTACATGTCGATAGCAGGGGTTGGCTGGCCTGATCAGGTGACCCTGGAATATAATAGTGACTGCCCGCGGTGCTCGGCTCAGATGCTGTCTGGATGTCGTTAGGGATAGAGCTGCTGCGTTTCAGGGAGAGTGTTAGGGCCTGCCTTTAGTTCTTTGTTAGGCAGGAGTGATCTCACAAGAACCCAACAGCCCTTCTAAGGGCTACAAGAATTTTTTTTTGTCTCCTGGCTTGGCTGGCTGGCTGGCACTAGTAGTGCAGTTATCGCCATATATAACCCTTTTTTTTTTACTGTTCTATCTCAGTGATACAAATCCATTTCACACAGCTGCGTGGAACCATTCTGTGTGTCACAGTTCAGCTGTCCACTCACTACAATCCGTATTTTCTGTCCAGGTGACACATTCTGTACGTCACTTAATTAAACCAGGTCTTTTGCTCTCATGTATACAGCTAGATCACAAAAATCTCTGTGCGACATTTGTCTGGGTTGCAGTCAAAATAGCCACCGTCAGCCGGGGCTGAGTTAGGTCTCTGATAGTTTCTACACGTCACGTTAAAAAAAAAAAAAACAACTAAAAATAAAATATAAAAAAAAAAGATTAAAAAAATAGTTTTTTTGTTGTTTTATCTCAGTGATACAAATCCATTTCACACAGCTGCGTGGAACCATTCTGTGTGTCACAGTTCAGCTGTCCACTCACTACAATCCGTATTTTCTGTCCAGGTGACACATTCTGTACGTCACTTAATTAAACCAGATCTTTTGCTCTCACTCATACAGCTAGATCACAAAAATCTCTGTGCGACATTTGTCTGGGTTGCAGTCAAAATAGCCACCGTCAGCCGGGGCTGAGTTAGGTCTCTGATAGTTTCTGCCATGTCACGTTCAAAAATAAAACAAAACTAAAAAAAAAAAATATATAAAAAAAAAAGATATAAAAAAAATAGTTATGTACGTCACTTAATTAAACCAGGTCTTTTGCTCTGACGTATACAGCTAGATCACAAAAATCTCTGTGCGACATTTGTCTGGGTTGCAACTAAGCAGACCAAGTCTGCCTAATCTAATAGTTTCCGTGTAATTGCTCCATACTGCACGGTACGTAATAACATACGTAATTTTGATCTAACTTATCCACCTATATATGATGATGATGGTGATGATGATGATGACAATGTTGACTTAGTGGAAGAAGTTTGTAAAGAGGTGTCGGACGATGAGGAGACACGGTTGTCAGACAGTGGTGAAGTTGTTGTCAGGGCAGGAAGTCTGAGGGTGGAGCAGACTGAGGAATCGGAGGATGACGAGGTGACTGACCCAAGCTGGGTTGATGAGCCGAGTGAAGACAGTGCTTCTGAGGTGGAGGCGAGTGCTGCACCAGAACAGGTTGGAAGAGGCAGTGGTGTGGCCAGAGGGAGAAGCAGGGCCAGAGCTGGTGCATCAGCAGCAACTGTTTCACGTAGTGAAGCTCCCGTGGCGAGGCCTAGATGTTCGCAAGTCTGGAGGTTCTTTAAAGAAAGTGAGGATGACCGACGGACTGTGGTGTGCAACCTGTGCCACACCAGGATCAGCAGGGGTGCCAACACTACTAGCCTAACCACCACCAGGATGCACAGACATATGAGTGCTAAACACCCCACTCAATGGAACCAAGGCCGTTCACCACCTCCTGCGGGTCACACCACTGCTCCTTCCCCTGTGTCATTCGCTGCCTCTGCTAGTCAACCCCCTGCCCAGGACCCGGCACGAGCACTTCCTGCCGGAAAACCACACCTTCGCCTCCACGATCCTCCACAGTATCCACCAATGTGTCCCAGCGCAGCGTTAAGCTGTCTTTACAGCAGACGCTGGAGCGCAAGAGGAAATACAGTTCCATTCACCCACATGCCCAAGCCCTCAACGTCCACATCTCCAAATTGCTGAGCCTGGAGATGCTGCCATATAGGCTGGTAGAGACCGAGGCCTTTCGCAACCTCATTGCGGTGGCTGCCCCTCGGTATTCGGTCCCCAGCCGCCACTATTTTTCCCGATGTGCCGTCCCAGCCCTACACCAGCACGTGTCACAGAACATCATCCATGCCCTGACCAACGCTGTTTCTGAGAAGGTCCACCTAACCACGGACACGTGGACAAGTGCTGCCGGGCAGGGACACTATATCTCACTGACGGCACATTGGGTTAACTTGGTGGAGGCTGGGACCGAGACTGACCCTGGGGCCGCTCATGTACTGCCCACACCAAGGATTGTGGGACCTACCTCGGTCACGGTCTCTCAGACGTACTATGCCTCCTCCTCCGACCCATCCCCCTCCACCGAATTACCATCCGTGGGCACGGCGCCTTCAGTCGGTAGCTCTAGGTGCAGCAGCAGTGCCGTGGGTAAGCTCCAGCAGGCGGTGCTCAAACTGCTAAGCTTAGGTGACAAAAGGCACACCGCCCAAGAGCTGTTACAGGGCATCACGGCGCAGACCGATGTGTGGCTGGCACCGCTGAACCTCAAGCCAGGCATGGTTGTGTGTGACAACGGGCGTAACCTGGTGGCGGATCTGCAACTCGGCAGACTGACATATGTCCCATGCCTGGCCCACGTGTTCAATCTAATAGTTCAGCGGTTCCTCAAGACATACCCCAATCTGTCTGATTTGCTCACCAAGGTGCGCCGCATCTGTGCGCATTTCCGCAAGTCCACCACAGATGCTGCCACACTCAGGGCAGTGCAGCACCGCCTACAACTGCCCGCTCACCTACTGTTGTGCGACGTGCCCACGAGATGGAATTCAACATTAAACATGTTATCCAGAGTTTACCAGCAGCGCAGAGCGATTGTAGACTGCCAGATGTCAACTTTCACCAGAACAGGTAATCAGGTCAGTCAGATTCCTCAAGTCTACAATGAGGAGTGGACGTGGATGTCTGATATCTGCCAGGTGTTGAGCAACTTTGAGGAGTCAACACAGATGGTCAGCGGCGATGCCGCCATTATCAGCTTCACCATCCCGCTGCTTTGCCTGTTGAAAAACTCACTGCTCAGCATGAAGTCGGATGCTTTGCGCTTGTCACAAGAGACGGTGGAGGAAGATACGTCACCAGAGCACCCTCCGGTCTGTTTCTCAGCGCGTATCGGAGGAGGGGGATGAGGATGAGGAGGAGAATGTCTGAGAGACATAAGAGGGTATCAGTGCTCAGTCCTTCTTAACTCTTGAGCGTGTATGGGCTGAAGAGGAGGACTTGGAGGAGGAGGAGGAAATGGAGAGTCAGGCCAGTGAGGAGAGGGAATTCTTGTGTGTTGGGACTCTGGCGCACATGGCAGATTTCATGTTAGGCTGCCTTTCCTGTGACCCTCGTGTTAGAAGCATTTTTTCAAACACCGATTACTGGGTGTTCACTCTCCTGGACCCACGGTACAAGCAGAACCTTTCCACTCTCATCCCTGCAGAGGAAAGGAGTATGAGAGTGAATAAATATCAACAGGCCCTGGTGCACAAGCTGAAACAATCCTTCCCATCTGACGCCGCTAGCGGCAGAGGGCATGGTTCTGTGGGCCAAGTAGGGGGGGAGAGGAGGCGAGCAGGCAGCTTGTCCAGCACTGGCAGGGGAACGCTCTCCAAGGCCTTTGCCAGTTTTATGTCATCCCAGCAAGACACTGTCACCTATCCCCAGTCTAGGCAGAGTAGGGGGGAGCTGTACAGAAAGATGGTGAGGGAGTACCTAGCTGACCATACCAACGTCCGTAGCGATCACTCTGCTCCATACAACTACTGGGTTTCAAAGCTGGACACGTGGCCTGAACTGGCACTGTACGCCTTGGAGGTGCTGGCCTGCCCTGCCGCTAGCGTGCTGTTTGAGCGGGTATTCAGTGCAGCTGGTGGTGTCATCACCGATAAGCGTACACGCCTGTCAACTGACAGCGCTGACAGGCTGACGCTTATTAAAATGAACAAAGCCTGGATTTCACCGGAATTCAAATCTCCTCCGGGGGAAAGCAGCTAAAATTTAACATTACTTATGTATCCGATTCCTCTTCTCTACTCCTTCTACTCCTCCTCCTCCTCCATATCGTCTTTGCCTAACGCTGACCAAAAAAACGCCATTTTTCAGAGGTCCAACTGGCACTCTTTTACCACAATTTTTCAGGAGGGCCCCCTACAGGCCCTCTCTTCAAACAATTTTTTCGGAGGTCCACCTACAGGCCCTCTCTCCAAACAATTTTTTCGGAGGTCCACCTACAGGCCCACTCTCCAAACAATTTTTTCGGAGGTCCACCTACAGGCCCTCTCTCCAAACAATTTTTCCGGAGGTCCACCTACAGGCCCTCTCTCCAAACAATTTTTCCGGAGGTCCACCTACAGGCCCTCTCTCCAAACAATTTTTCCGGAGGTCCACCTACAGGCCCTCTCTCCAAACAATTTTTCCGGAGGTCCACCTACAGGCCCACTCTCCAAACAATTTTTCCGGAGGTCCACCTACAGGCCCTCTCTCCAAACAATTTTTCCGGAGTTCCACCCACAGGCCCTCTCTCCAAACAATTTTTCCAGAGGTCCACCTACAGGCCCTCTCTCCAAACAACTTTTCCAGAGGTCCACCTACAGGCCCTCTCTCCAAACTATTTTTCCAGAGGTCCACCTACAGGCCCTCTCTCCAAACAATTTTTCCAGAGGTCCACCTACAGGCCCTCTCTCCAAACATGCACAATAAAAACACCCGAGGACCTCCATCCTATCTGGAATCTACTTAACGTTGACCCTATAGAGTTACCATCCTAAATGCCACAAGCCCTGCAGTTTCCAGCACTTCCTCCATTGCCAAAATCAGTGACGTGGAATGTAGTCCGTAGAGCCAAGTCACCAAGATCTAAGAAAGCTGCGGGATGAACTGTCCTACATACAAGATAGTGGTGATTGATATATACTTATCTGCGAAAACCGCTACATCTGCTACATCTTTATATATGATAAGTCTTACTCCTTATCTTATCTACTCCGTTAGGTTATTGTTCTGTATACTAGGTCTTTAAAGGGAATCTATCACAAAAACCTGTTCTATATTTTATTTATGCTAAAAAAATCTATTATATATTTGTAAGAAATAATAAATAAATAAATAAATAAAAATTCCAATGTGTGAAATATTATAAATAAATATTAGATTTTACCATATTTACCATCTTTGGTCACCAGGGGGAGCTCTGCTGGCCAAATGAGGCTTTGAGCAACCTGTAAGTAGGCATGCTGCAAAAAAGTGGGTGGTACCAATGACATCACCAATTTACACCTTCAGCGGTGACATCACTGCTTTAGCAAGATAAGACGAGACAATGGCTTTGTTACAAAAACACAGATCTCTGCTCCTCAGGCTCCTCCCCCACTGGTCACATGGCCGATTACATCACTAAGGTCCTACAGCCCCAAGAACCTCCATTTACTCTGTTTCTGAGTCCTGGGCCGCTCACCCCAGCAGTACACTCAGCAAAAATTGTCTGCACTGCTGGGATGAGCTGCCATAGAATTTAGAACAGGCAGCCTAATGAAGACAAGGACGCTGCTGCAGGAGTGAGGAGCAGGCACAGTGGGGAAGGAGGAGGAGGGAGGACCTGGCTGTGTGTTACTGGTGTCATCACAGGGGCGGGCTCACGTCTTCCATTCATTGTCTATAGGGTCGGCAGCGACTGAGGAAACCTATGTACATGCCTGCCGTAAGTGAGGTGCCATTGTGTTGTAAACCCAGACTGTCACACTTTACTTCCAACATGGCAGCCCCTATGTAAGGCAAGAAAACTGAATTAAAAAAAAAAAAACATTTACACAATTTGAAAAATATATTATGTTAAAACCTGCTTTTGTTATGTTGTAAAACATATCAAAATTTTTTTCTTCGCGATAGTGTCCCTTTAATGTTACAACGACACATATTTGTGTTCTGTCTCAGCAGACCGTATAGTCTTCTCACATATGATATAAGACATAATGTTCTATTTAATTGATAACTTAACTCTTTCCTAGTTTAGGCTTTAGTTGCATCGCCTATAGCAATACGTCATTGTACCTGGGTGATGGCAAGTGTTAACAGATCAGGAATAGCCATTTCTGGCCCTCTCGCCTCCACTTCTACCCCCCTCGCCATTAGTGCTGGGGTACATTATGATTGTTTATGGTTCAGACAAATTATACCTTGTGTTTATTTCAAAATCATTGTTCTGTTTATAGTTATCACCCTATGTACTCTCCATCAGGTATGGATTTACTTAGGTTACATACACATGGCAGGCATGGTCACCTTCTCAACATGTAAATATGGGTACTGACATTGTTTTAACTTCCTTCAATGTGAAGGGCATGAACACCCCTCAGAAGAAATCACACATAATTACATTACTAAAGAAAACAAAAACAAATATATGTTTTCTCCAAGAGACTCATCTGAGACATGGTTGCGTGCCCAATCTTGGCAGACCCACCTACACTCAGTGGTTCCACAGCACTTTTTCTACAACCTCTAGAGGCACTAGCATTGGAATTGCCAAACATTTCCCTTTCACTATGACATCAAGATTTCAAGACACTGAGGGGAGGTTTGTGTTCACTAAGGGGAGAATAGGAAACATTAAAGTCACTCTGGCATGTCTCTATGCACCCAATAGAGGTCAGTCTATGTGGATCAAATCTACCTTAAAAAAGCTTTGGTTATTTGCAGAAGGTTTAATATTAGTCGGGGGAGACATAAATATTGCTTTAAATCCCTCTTTAGATTCCTCCACAGGTTCCTCTGTCCATTCACAGAAATCCCTGAGCACTATCCACAGATCCTTACGTAACCTGCAGTTAACTGATACATGGAGATTACTTAACCCATCTTCCAGAGACTACTCTTTCCAGTCCTTAGTACATTCTACGTATCAGAGACTAGATTACATACTAGTCCCTAAAGAGCTTGTTCAAGAAGTCAAGAAGGTTGAGATAGGAGCCATCACAATTTCAGATCATGCCCCAGTCTCCACTACCATCTCTTTTTTGGATCTCCCTAATAGGGAGTGGGTCTGGAGACTCAATAAAATGTTACTGGATAAAGATACCAATTTAAAAGCAATTTCAGAGAAATTAAATACTATTTTAAAGAGAATCCCCCTGAGGACACCTCTATCCCAATTACGTGGGAGGCCCATAAAGCCTTCATAAGAGGAGAGTTTATTGCACTGGGCTCCAGATTCAAAAAGGAGCGACAGAAATTGCTCAATTCCTTGATGGCTCAGATCTCGACAATAGAGACTTTGAATAAGAAATCTAGACTGACAAACGTCCAATCCGAACTGTTTAGCTTACGACAGCAATTAAAAGATCACTTAAATATACAATATGCCAGAAACTACCAATATGCTAAATTCAAGTTTTATGCACATGGTAATAAGGGCAACAAATTAATCTCATCTTATTTAATTAAAAAGCAAAAAGATTCCTCTTATATTCATTCTATAAAGGCTAACTCGGGTGCTAAAGTGACTGATACAAAAGACATAGCCCAATCTTTTGTCTCCTTCTACCAACAACTTTATAATCTGCCTGGGGTTCCGTCCCTGCCTGGTGCCTTACCGAGATCTATTGAAATAGATAAGTTCTTGTCTAACCTCCACTTGCCTTGTCTTTCAGAAGAAGAGAGCCTTCAGCTGGTTCAACCAATCACAGTAGAGGAAGTATCCAAAACATTGGCATCTATGCCACTGGGGAGGGCGCCGGGTTCAGACGGGTTCCCAGTGGGATATTAAAAATCTTCCTCATCAATCTTGGTACCCAGGTTGGTAGCTTGGTGCGGAGCGTTCATGTCTGGCAACCCTCTCCCAAAACAAGCACTTAATGCCACAATTACCATTCTGCCAAAAAAAGGCAAAGACCCTGAACTATGTGGCTCATACAGGCATATATCACTCATCAACGTTGATGTTAAAATCTGGGCAAAAATTCTGGCCCTTCGTTTGGGCAATTTAACACCCAAACTTGCACACCCAGAACAAACAGGCTTTGTGAAAGGGAAGGGAGGGGAACCACAATTCAACAAGACTTATAAATGCCATAAAGTATGCATCTAGCAACCATATCCCTCTCATTTTACTTAGTACTGACACAGAAAAGGCATTCGATAGAGTTGACTGGGAGTTTCTGCAGAGGGTCTTGCTGCGTTTTGGTGTGCCACTCTCCTTTGTTGGCTCCATAATGTCACTTTACCATAAACCAAGTGCTAGGATTAGAGTGAATGGAACATTATCACCCTCCTTTGATATTAAGAATAGCACAAGGCAGGGGTGCCCCCTCTCACCCACCTTATTCATTTTAGTCATGGAAACCCTTTTGCAAGCAATCAGAGAACATAAACAAATTGATGGTTTACGAGTAGGAGAAGTGATACACCAGAATGCTGCCTTTGCAGATGACCTTCTAATACTGATCACAAACCCAGACACTGGGTTTCCACATATTGTAGAACTTTTTGAGACCTACGGTAGATTATCCAACTTTAAAGTTAATTACTCGAAATCAGAAGCCCTTAATATTTCAGCTCCTAGGAAGACAATATAGTCACTAAAGACAACAATGCCTTTCAAATGGCAAGCTTCTCAATTAAAGTACCTTGGGATATACCTTACTAAAGATGTCTCACTCCTTTATAGTGCAAATGACCCTCCTTTGATTAAAAACATAAAAACCCAACTGACGTCCCTCTCTATTCCTTATGTGTCTCGGATGGGAAGGAAGGACTTACTGTGTACATATATTATGCCCAAATTACTATACCTCCTCCAAATGGTACCTATTCACCTTAACCTATCCTTTCTATGTACATCTAATAATGCTGCTTTGGGAATGGACATAGAGCGTGCCGCACTCAGTGATCAACAAATAGCAAGCTTATGGGGCTTAACCACCCCAAAACAGACCTTTACTGGCCTGACAAGAGGAACCTTTTTGACTTTTAGCTCCATCAATAATGAAACCCCCCCCTAGTATCATCTCTCTCAGCAAGCCTTCCGGCTCCACTTCTTCCATATTATATACTCCCATCACGTTCTCATGCACCAAGTTTTTGGATTAAACTTAGACAAAACGATAGAGGATCTAATGAAAGAGGTGGGCTCCATTGAAAACATCTCTTCTTTTTGCTCAACAATACTCCCTTTGGGTCACTTTCTAGAAAGGCATGAATTGTCCCATTCATTGTCAGTCCTGTTCTCAAGCCAGAAAGTTGGAGACAACCCTACCTGGTTTGAAAACTTATAGGGAAAACCCCTGTGCAACGCAGGTTGATCTCCCACCTCTATCATACTATTCTCTCTTCTTCACCAGCATGTATAGGCAGTTGGGAAAAAGAACTATAAAGAACTTTCAGTGAGTCTGAGATAGTGACAATCTGCCTTAGATCTCATGGATTCTCTAGGTGTACCCGTGTACAGGAACACTCTTACAAAGTGCTGACTAGAGATGAGCGAATTTCTTGGAAATTCGATTCGGCTGATTCGCCGAATTTTACAAAAAAATTTGCTTCGTTACGAATTACTTCGCCACTAAGCGCATTTTTTTTGTACGTAGTGGGTGCAATGACAGGGATCTGCGATAGCCCGCCCCCGTCATTGTACCCCTCAGATGCCGCGTTCATACATGATCGCGGCGTCTGAGTGTAAAAACAGTGTAAAATAGACATTAAAAAATACATTAAATCAAACTTACTTCCTCCATTTGCTCGCGACGGGCCGGCCACCGCCATCTTGCTTGAAGATCTGGAGCGAAATCTCTCGCGGCGCGAGATAACGTCATCACGCCGGCCGGCGTGGTGACGTCATACGTCATTACGCGCAGAATTTCGCCCGGGATCTTCAATCAAGATGGCGGCTGGCGGCCCACCGCGAGCAAATGGAGGGGGTAAGTATGGATTTTTTGTTTTTTTACACTATTTCAGGATAAATCGATTCGCCGACACGAAGCACAAGGAAATTCGGCTTCGAGGCAAATCAAATTTATCCTGAAATTTGGATCGAATTCCACTTCGTGGGATTCGATTTGCTCATCTCTAGTCCTAACCAGATTGTACAATTATCCTAAAAAATTATTTTAATTAGGCCTTACCTCCACAGACCTCTGTTGGAGATGTCAGCAAGACTCTGGCACGCTACTTCACATCTTCTGGTCGTTCCTTCTTATCCAACCTTTCTGGCAGCATGTAGAACAATATATAAATAAAATATGTGACACCAGGATACGTTTATCCCCTGAATCAACTCTTCTCTGGCTGCCATCTACATCTTGGTCTCCAGCCATGAACAATCTCCCCACTTGTTTAGTACAAGCAGCTAGACTGCTAATCCCCTTAAATTGGCTCAGTAAAGAACCACCTTCTTTGGATCTTTGGTTTAATTAACTGGATCAACTCTACTGACTGGAAGAACTGGCGAGTTGGGCTTCTAGACAGCATGCCAAATTCTTTAAACTATGACAACCGTGGAGATGTTTTAGGCTATCTCAAGGGACATAAAAGCCCTAAGGATAATGCATGGGGGCCCACACACAAGCCTATATATGCTGGTCGATAGTAACCTAGTCTTCTGTTCACTGCCCTAGTTGTAGTTATAATTTGTAACTTGTGATTTGTAATTTACATCCACTAACATGTAAGAAGGTAAATAGCCGAGATTGTACATGAGCTACTTTATACATAAGGGTTTCTTCAATATACTAGCTATGACTTTACTGTACTCACTATGTGTTTTTTGTTTGCCCAATATTATGCCAAACCTGTATCTAATAAGATCAACACCTCTGTACTTAAATACCAATGGAGAGCTTTCCCCCTCCCTCCCGTTTTCTCATGATGGTTGTATGTTCTATTCTTGCTCATTCACTCTGCATCTACTTTGTAATGCTTCTGTTTATCCAATAAAAATATTTATTTCAAAAACACATAATGTGTGTCCTATATAAAAACAAGTGTTTTTTTAATGCCAGACAAAATTCAAGCATCTAAGGACCCTTATTTAGACTTGTTTGAAAGTTCTGTTTGTGAGATGTACGGTGCTTCTGTATGGGTTCATTTGTATGAGTTAATTACAAAGAGAATGTTATAATAAGAGAGGAGTGAAGTTCTCTAAATTTTTTTTTTCAATTCCTTTATTCGTTTTGCATATTTTCATAAAAACAAAATTATCAATTAACATTGCATAGGCGTGAAAACAGACCTCCTATACCATACATAGTAGCAAATAATATATACTAAGATCATATAATGTACATAGTGCATAGTACGCATGCGCAGTGACCTGTCACAATAGCGAACTACATACAGCATGCACAGTATCAACATGTCATAATTTTTTAACATAATTTTTTACATCTAGTTTTTCCTTCAAGGTTATCAGATTATCAGGTCATAGTGCATGTACCCATTGGCCCGTCGTAGCGACAAGCCACCTATAGCACACGCAGTATCATATAATACATTATAAAATCATATGGTGTGCAAAATACACAATACGCGTGTACACAGTGGCCCGCCGCCATGACAAACCACCTACAATGCACATAGTATCGACATGTCGTAGTTTTAAACATTTTTATACATTTGCTTTCCCTTACCCACGTCTATATTTACAGTTTAAACTTATACATTTACTCATTTATATAACCCTTCCCATAAACCAACCCACTCAGTCCCCGGAGAGGGAAAAAAAAAAAAAAAGAGAGGAAAAGCTACCACTTTGACCACACTCTTTCTTCTATCGCCGAGCCCTTCCTGGTGGATTTTGCCAACACTAATTCGTAACTCTTAACTTTTCCCATTAAATTCAGCCATGCTTTTACTGAAGGAGGTTGGTCTGAGCACCACATTCGGGTTATTGTGAGCTTTGTACCCCATTTTTCTTTTAATATTTTCCCCATTGTATGTCACATCTCCCATCACCAGAGTTCGAATATTACAATCTATTTCTATCTGTTCTCTAGACTTAATCTCCTCACTGACTAACTGCCAAAATTTCTGAATATACCTGCACCCCCATAGCATATGGATAAAGTCAGCCTCACTCTGCTGGCATTTAATACAATTACCATTTTGTTTTTTCCCAAATCTGGCCATATCCATAGGCGTATAGTATTTTTTATAGAGTATTTTATATTGGATAAACCTATGATTTGCGCTGGTAAGATATTTTTTTGGGTATCTCATCAACCTGACCCATTCTGTTGTCTCAATATTACCTACCTCTCGAACCCAATTTTTCCCTACCCAAACCTTCAAAAATCCTATCTTTTTCATCTCTAAACCATTTGTATACAATTGCCAGCTTATTTATTTCCCTACCCACCGTGTCTATATTTTCCATTATATAATAACTACAAATTTTTAATACTTTTTTGTCCTTCGTGCTATCATACGCGTGTGTTAGTTGACAATATTTAATTCTACCCAAGCCATGAAACCCGAATTCCCTTTGGAAATCTTCGTAAGAGATTAAGTTACCATCAATTAATATGTGGTCCAAACGCGTCACCCCTATTTTTTCCCAAAATGCATAATCCTCAATTTTTTTAAATTCAATCAAATTAGGGTTATCCCAAAGTGGCGTGAATTTAGTGCTCCCCTTTATGCGACAGAATTTTTTAATCCACCTCCAAGTCTTAACCATAATATCTTTATAAGTGAATTTATCCAGATTAGCCCCTAGTTGCCCACTATCTAACAGTGATAAAAAAGAATTATTTCTATTTCTTCCCCTATTTCCTAGCATATATTGTATCACCTTATCCCTCCCCCAGTTGCAAATCCGTCTTGTCAATCCCGCCACATAATACCATTTAAGATTAGGTGCAGCTAACCCTCCCTGACCTTCTGTAAGGCAGAGTATTTAATATTTGATCTTAACTTTCTTCTTCCCCCATATCAACTCATTAATCATCTTTTCAATTCTTTTAAACCAACTGTCCCCAATCCATATGGGTGATAGAGGCAAGACGAAGAGCAACTGGGGAAGGATTAACATCTTGACCAGTGCCAGTCTATCCATAACCGTGAACTGGAGTTTAGTCCAAATATTGATCTTTTTTTCCAGTTTTTGTATACAGGTCTTTAGATTATCTGCAATAAAATCAGCAGGTTTAGCCTTAACTTTAACTCCCAGATAATCCATTTTATCCTCCTTTTGGATGATCTTTATGCCCAAATTAATAGATTTAGAGTCCTCATCTAGGGGGCAGCAAACAGGATTTCTCCCAATTTACTTGAAAACCTGACAGTTCTCCATATTTTCCTAACTCTTCCTGTATCCGATTCATACTACTCTTAACATTGATAATGAACAGAAGGAGATCATCGGCATAGAGCACAATTTTTTCGTTTTTACCATTTATGCCAAATCCCTCAAAAAGGCTGCTTTTCCGAATATATAAAGCTAATGTTTCTATATAGAGATTAAATAGAAGCTGAGAGAGAGGGCACCCCTGCCGCGTCCCTCTAAATAATCTAAATTCAGATGATACTTCTCCACTAGAGTTGATCGAATCCTAAAATATTCGGGGATTCGGAATTTGGCCCGAATTTTCCGCGGGATTCGTGAGTGCGAGCCGAATCACGAATCCCATTAAAGTCTATGGGAGACCCGAATATTTTTGCAGGGGCCAAAGGTTCGGCACAGTCAAGTTTGCCCCAACATGTGAAAACCTCAGAAAAAGATGGAAACACCTTGGAAATGGATAGGAAACACCAGGGGCAGCATGTAAGGATGCCTCTGAGGCTCCCTAATTGCACTATTTTTTCTAAATCTGGCCAATAGTCTGGTGATGACCCCAAGGCAATTTTCAGGGACACGGTAATGGTGACCCACTTAAAAATGCTGCCTGACAACCTGGCGGTGAACCCCTGATTGTCTGTCTTTCAATAAGATTGCAGTGTAAAGCATGGTGGTGAGCCTCAGTATGACTTTTTTGGATGGAGATTGCATGTGGTCACGTACTCCCTGGAACCCCATAGTCACCCCTTCTCTGATGTGCTACCCCAGAACATTCTCTGCCACAATTTGCAAGACCTTTTGCAGTCTCAGTGTGCTGACAGTGGGGATTTACCAGTGTTGTCTGAGGAGGTGGTGGGCAATGGCGAGACACAGGTGTCGGGGGGTGAGTTAGTTGTATGGGAGCAAGTTACAGTGGGGACTCCTTGGGGGGACTTTCTCATGATGGGACAGATTCAACTTGGGGTGGATCAGGCACAGGGAACAGACCTTTTTTTTTCTTGTGTTTACTTTAAACTTTTATTTAGCACAAATAACCACAGAGATATTTATTCGTTCTCTTCGCTGCGCAGTCTGGCGTTGGGGTTCGTCACTTTGATGGCGAGCTGTTGCGCTCTCTCCACAATGGTCTTTCGGTTCTTTGAGGAGACGTTGTGGGCGATTTCTGCACAGAAGGACTTGTTGCTCATCAACAGAACCTCAAGCTCCTTGACATTGTGGACCAGGAATTTGCGGAACCCTGTGGGCAGCATGTGTTTGGTCTTCTTGTTGCTACCGTACCCAATGTTGGGCATCAGGATCCCTCCCTTGAAT
>ONZH01014895.1:0-63397 GCA_900303285.1 Rhinella marina | reverse complement strand
TATATTATATGTAGTAATATTCTTGTGCATAAAGGGCAGTATGTTGTGAGTATATCCATTAGTTGCCTTTTACGCCTCTTCTTCCTACCTGCTTACACAGACCTGTTCTATATTGTAGTATAAATAATGGTTGCAATTATTTCCTACAGACTGTAATTTCATTTCTCCTCCAAACTCCATCTTCAACTTTAAACTGAAACTTTTTAAAGTGACATTTTTTTCCGCATTAATCACACCTTAGGTCTAATGTCTCTGCAGTCCAGGGGAGGATGCTGTGCAGGTTAATCCATCTCAGCACACGTGTCTGGACTGTCAGGGCACCATGTGGATGCAATGAACACTTCAATTAACCGTGAAAATCTTTCATCGGGCAGTCAATCCCCCGTGGGTTCCCTGTGACTGGGCGGTATGACAGCTGCTGGATTGGTGGCTCATAGTCCCAGTCTAACTGTTCATTAAACGTTAACACTTAAATGATCCGCATCTGGGGTCCCACGCCGGATGACAGGCAGATCTCTGCTCGTTATCACTTCTGACTTCCCGACATGTTTTTATTTAGAAAGTAATTGTTTCTAATGGGAATTCATGAGGCTTATTATAGCTGTGGTTATTAAAATATGACAGAGGACAGGGTTGACCGAGCTCATCTGCCGGATGCCCTATATTTTGTCATCAATCATTAGTGACCTTCAAATTTGTCCAGTACTAATTCTCCGTATGGTCCAGATAATGACAAT
The DNA here is from genome assembly GCA_900303285.1 of Rhinella marina. Taxonomy (NCBI): domain Eukaryota; kingdom Metazoa; phylum Chordata; class Amphibia; order Anura; family Bufonidae; genus Rhinella; species Rhinella marina. The sequence continues at coordinate 62,660 of ONZH01014895.1, read as the reverse complement.
TTACACCATATCGAGCTGCGGAATATGGTTTTGATGCATCTCTATGCTGATTAGTTGTAATATAGGTGGCCCATGTCTATCGCCGTCCCCCTCTCCCGGGTAGGAACAGGTGCATCTCCACTCATCCTTCTCCTGCTCTGGGGCCTGTGCAATGTGCCAGCGCCCACTGCATAAGGGGTTAAATGTTGTAGTTATCCTATGTATTAAATTTTGTCCTAAGAATTCTGAATATCGGTTTAATTATTGGCTTATAGCAGCAGTAGTTACATGTTGAATGCTCTGGAGGGACTGCTGCGCAGTTCAGTGAGCGGAGTGGGAACAGTGAAGGAATGAGATGCTGCCGCAACATTATGAGGCATGGAGCAGCTAGCCGGATACATTTGAAGACAGTATCAGACACCTGCTCTTGAGGAAGCATCAGACACCTGCCCCTGAGGAAGCCAACACCTCCCCTGAGGAAGCATCAGACACCTGCCCCTGAGGAAGCATCAGACACCTGCCCCTGAGGAAGCATCAGACACCTGCTCCTGAGGAAGCATCAGACACCTGCCCCCTGAGGAAGCATCAGACACCTGCCCCCTGAGGAAGCATCAGACGCCTGCCCCCTGAGGAAGCATCAGACACCTGCCCCCTGAGGAAGCATCAGACACCTGCCCCCTGAGGAAGCGTCAGACGCCTGCCACCCGAGGGAGCGTCAGATGCCTGCCCCCTGAGGAAGCATCAGGAAATTACTCTGGAAGGATTAGCAGCCATCACAGGGAGTTGCTGGAAACACAAGCCAGTAAAGGTAACACATGTATACTGGCGGTGGACTGTATAGTAGTAATATTCTTGTACATAGGAGCAGTATTTTAGTAGTTATATTAGGAAGCTTCAGACGCCTGCCCCCTTGAGGAAGCATCTGACGCCCGCCCCCTGAGGAAGCATCAGACGCCTTTCCCCTGAGGAAGCATCAGACCCCTGCCCCCTGAGGAAGCATCAGACGCCTGCCCCCCGAGGGAGCGTCAGATGCCTGCCCCTGAGGAAGCATCGGGAAATTACTCTGGAAGGATTAGCAGCCATCACAGGGAGTTGCTGGAAACACAAGCCAGTAAAGGTAACACATGTATACTGGCGGTGGACTTTACTGCAGTGTGTCGGGTTAGAAGCTGCAGGCTTCCTTCCATAGTAAAGATGCAGAAGATATAAGAAGGCGGGTGGAAAATAGCACTGCTCACCAAAAAGGGATCAAACAAATATTTATTGGAAAAATAAAATAACATTAGAAGCATAAAATAGTTTTTAAGGTACCTTGTTTTGGAGGTGATCTGCCCACTTCCTCAGGTCTGATGAAAGAGGCAGATCGCTTCCGAAACATGTTACCTTTTTGCTATTTGACCTTTTTGCTCTTTTGTGATCTTGTGAAGATGTGATATCTAGTCGGAGATATAGTGTTTCTGGGTGGGGTTATGACATTCTTGGGTGGGTTTAAAGTATTTCTAGGTTGAGTTATGAAGTTTCTTTGCATGGCAATCTGTGACTTTTCTCTGCTCACGCCAAGTTTCAAAAAAGTGGGCATGGGGTGAGTGTGCTAGCCCGTCTCATTTACCATTTTCCACACCTGTTTTAGTTGGATGTTGGCGTAGATTTTAAAGCGGCGGTGGATCCGCAGAAGTTATGTAGAGGATCCAACACCAGCGCACGGAGTATCTAAAATGCCGGTCTTAATAAATGACCACCATGGTGTTTCTGGCTGGCGTCATGATGTTCTATGGTGGTATTATGGTCCGTCTGGAGGGTGGAGTTATGCCGTCTCAGTTGAGTTAGTGATTCTTGGTGGAGATATGGCATTCAAAGGTGTAGTGGAGTATTCATTTCTGGGTGAAGGCATGGTGTTGTAGGGTGAAGTTACCTTTCTTCTAGGTAGACCTGTGGTGTTCCATGGTATAGTTATGACATTTCTAGGTGGACTTATGGTGTTTTTGAGTGGATTTGTGCTGTTTCTTGGTGAAATAATAGCATTTTTGGTTAGAGTTGGGTTGTTTATGAACGCATTTGGTTCATTTCAAGCTGGATCCATGTTATCTTAATAGCTCTTAATGAGGTTGTCTGGGAGTTTAAGAAATAAAGCTAACAGGAGGACATTATTGGCCATTTGGTTTATTTCTCACAAGTTAAGACCCTTTCGGGGCACGAGAAAAGAACGGAGTGCATTGACCGCACTACCCGATGGCTGCTTTTCACTGTGTTATTGATAGGACTGTATAAACCCTTTGGGCGAAGACAGAATATTGCAAGGTGCGGATCCTCGCATGCCACTGTTGCCTCCTTTGTGACATGATAAATGGACTCCCCTGTGCATCACTATTACTGTCCATTTATCACCCGCTCTCTGTGGAGCCTGCAGTGCAGATGAAAAACTGTCCCATTCTGTACGGCGCATCTAAGCTGTTCATCAAGCGGCTTGTCTAGGACGGTAAGGCTTGGCAAGGGCTGCGACTGTATCGAGAAATCTGTAGAGTTTTGTCTTCGTGGACCTCTCACCAAAAAACCCAACTCTGTGACTCCCTCCTATCTCAAGAATGGAGCTCCAGAGGGGACGGAGAGCACCCTGCTCATGCTTATCCCCCCCCCCCCATCCTATTTACCGTGATTGACTTTGGAACATGGCCGAAGCCTACAGAAGTGAAGATGCTGCTCTCCATTCACAGTGGGGGCCCATTCTTGAGATAGGAGTGTGATCCACACCTATCAGACATTTTTGCCATATACTATCAATGTTCTACAGATGACCCAGATGGGACAACCCTGTCAATGAATCCTATCTTGCCTGAGAAGGAAAGTTTCCAATTTACTTGCCATCTTGACATTGCATACATAGTAACATAGTTTATAACATAGTTTATAAAGCTGAAAAAAGCCCTCTGTCCATCCAGTTCTTCCTGTTTTCCTACTAGTTGATCCAGAGGAAGGCAAAAAACCCCTGTGAGGTAGAAGCCAATTTTCCCCACTTTAGGGGAAAAAATTCCTTCCCGACTCCAATCAGACATCAGAATAACTCCCTGGATCAACGACCCCTCTCTAGTAACTATAACCTGTAATATTATTACCTCCAGAAATACATCCAGGCCCCTCCTGATCTCTTATAGTGAACTTACCATCACCACCTCCTCAGGCAGAGAGTTCCATAGTCTCACTGCTCTTACCGTAAAGAATCCTCTTCTATGTTTATGTACAAACCTTCTTTCCTCCAGACGTGTCCCCTCGTCACAGTCACAGTCCTGGGGATAAATAGATGATGGGAGAGATCTCTGTACTGACCTCTGATATATTTATACATAGTTATTAGATCTCCCCTCAGTCGTCCCTAATTTTGATAATCTTTCTGGGTACTGTAGTCCACCCATTCCAGTTATTACTTTAGTTGCCCTCCTCTGAACCCTCTCCAGCTCTGCTATGTCTGCCTTGTTCACAGGAGCCCAGAACTGTACACAGTCCTCCATGTGTGGTCTGACTAGTGATGTGTAAAGTGGCAGGACTATGTTCTCATCACGGGCATCTATGCAACCCATTATCTTATTGGCCTTGGCAGCAGCTGTCTGACACTGGTTTCTGCAGCTTAGTTTGCTGTTCACTAAAATTCCTAGGTCCTTTTCCATGTCAGAGTTACCCAATATTTTACCATTTAGTATGTACTGGTGACTTGCATTATTCCTTCCCATATGCATAACTTTACATTTGTCAGTGTTAAACCTCATCTGCCACTTCTCTGCCCAAGCCTCCAGTCTATCCAGATCCATCTGTAGCAGTGTACTGTCCTCTGTAGTATATATACAGTATACTGTCCTCTGTAGTATATATACAGTATACTGTCCTCTGTAGTATATATACAGTGTACTGTCCTCTTCTGTGTTAATTACTTTACACAGTTTAGTGTCATCTGCAAAAATTGATATTTTACTGTGCAAGCCTTCTACAAGATCATTAATAAATATATTGAAGAGAATAGGGCCCAATACTGACCCCTGTGGTACCCCACTAGTGACAGTGACCCAATCTGAGTATCTACCGTTAATAACCACCCTCTGTTTTCTATCACTGAGCCAGTTACTTACCCACATACAGACATTTTCTCCCAGGCCGAGCATTCTCATTTTATATACTAACCTTTTATGTGGTACAGTGTCAAATGCTTTGGAAAATCCTATACCCGCCAACGTCAGGTCCTTCACCAGGTTCTTGGTCTGGTCTATGGATGGCCCAGGATGGTGGAGGTGTTTTGGACAGGGTCAAAACTACCCATCTCCCTGGCGCATGCGCAGATGAGGTGGATTTAGTAGTTTCATATGCTCCATATTGTAATTCTGGCCCCGTATACAGCTCCTCCCCAACCCTGGGCAATGGAAATTATGTGTCCCTCCATAGAGCACTCTGGAAACTCCGTAAAGGACATGACATTGGCAAATGTAGTATTTTCCAAAGGGGAATCTCACGTAACGGGGTTCCAGAGGGGCTGATCCACACAACTTCAAGAGGTTAAAGGGGTTATCCAAGATCTATAATGCCCCCTCCATATGTAGGTGACGGTAGGGAGGCTCCTTCCTGTGGCGGCCTACTATTGGCCAATCCTCCCGTCACCGAATGTTTTCATCCGTGCAACGAGAAGATGCAGTGGCGGCTGTGCCAGCATCAGAAGCGACACAGGTGCTGGGGAGCGGGGTGAGGGGCCCGGGCCTATGGGGGGCATTATAGTTCTTGGATAACCCCTTTAAGTATATTAGAAACTTTCTTAATTAAAGTGGGTTGCTACAGTTAGAAGAAAGTCAAGAAACCTACATAGTGCATATGAGTCCACCTCAAATTAGGGTGGACTTGACTTTGCACATTGCTTGTAACATGCTGCATGCTGCTGCACATGGCAGTCTCCTGCCTCTCCTGTGCCTATGACATGCATCTGTGGTTCTTCTTTATCCTAGTCACAATCTGGAATGATCTATTTAACTATAACTTATGGTGGATGTAATCTAACTCTGTATGTGATGTCTCTGCAAGGCACTATGGGCCATGAAATTACCTGCACTTCAGGATGCAGACTGATTTCTGAAATCAAAATAGTAGAAAGAAACTGAATTATTGTAATCAAATAAGCACATTGGAGGTAGCAGTACTAATTACTGCACAAGGAATGATCACCTCAAGAAGGAGCTGTTCTGTACTCCCCTACATGTATTTATATGAATGTGCACAGCACACCCAGTGGTCAGTCCGGGTATTGCAGATATTATCACCAAACAAAACAAAATGTGGAAGAATATAGTTTTATTCAATGCAGATTGATAAAACTATATTGACCTAAAAAATGTAAAACCAACACAAGGTAAAAATAGAAATATTCAGGAGGACAGGACATGAAAGAGCAGTGGAAAATTAAACTTCGCAGAGCCTCCAGCAGCAACAGCGACTTGTCCTCCCACCTTACCCAGAAAACAAGTAGGAGACACGTTGTATCTCAGGATGAACTTTCTACATAATGAGATGACTAGTCCTAGCAGGTTATACATTTCTGACAACCCGGGGGAGGTTAAGGAAGGAAGCCTTGTTTAAAGTAGTCACATCCTTCAACTCCAAGAATGTGATGAATTGTAAATTCCTTTTTTTAGACTGTTATAATGTTGTTCATTTTGTTAGTCCTGCTGACAAAATTCAAAAGTCTCTCTAATTTTTCACACAACTTTACATAAATCAATGGTACAAGTGATCACAAGAAGCTTCGTAATACTAGAAGTTTCTAGTCCTTATGTTGTCAGCTGTTTACCAGCTCCCCCCTCCCCCGCTTCATCCCCTGATCTGCTTTTTACTTTTAAAAATACCTTTTTCCCCCATCCAGAACATGATCATCTCTGCAGGACGATCATATATTATACATGTGAATGCAAGTCTATGGAGAGGGGTGGGGGAGGAGTGAGCAGGAAATGAGTGAGACAGGCACAGCCATAGAAAGGTTATTGCTCATTACAAGTGCTTCATTCACAAAAATACAGGTCAGTACGTCTCTGTAATGTCCTCCATTATCACGGGGCTGCTTCTGAGGGACTGTGAGACAGTTTAAAAGGAGATTCTCCTCTACTTTCTGCGTGTGCAGTGGATGGGAATAGATGTTCAAAAAACCCAGAGAAAAACTGCTGAAAAGTTCAAGATACAAGTGATATAATAGCCAGAAACAGTCTTATTCCTCATGTACACCCTCGTTACTGTTGTGTAATGCAAAGTCTGTAGTAAGCTCAGCTGAAGGCACTCAGCCAATGAAAAGAGCACCACACGGATTGGCTGGGAGAGCAGGAGGAGCGTGTCCTTACCTTATGAGGCAGGAGGAGTGTGCTTTCCCTCTGCTCTGCTTCCAATAACTGATGGGGAAAAAAACTGATCAATAACTGAAGTGTGAACTCAGCCTTACCTAATAATTACAAAAGGGATCAAACTGCCCTTGAGGGCAATTGCTGAGTAGAGAGGGGTGCAGTCTATTAGGCAAATGGGGATTGTTCAGAATTTTTTTTTTTTTGGTGGCTGATAGCAAACAGTCCCACGCTTGTGGATGTCCCTTCCACCACCAAGTAGTAAACTATGTGGGCCGCGTGGGCTGAGTTTCAGGATATTTTCCTCTTTGTTGCAAGGGTGTTAAGACTGCCCATAGATTGCAGTTATGTAGAGTCGAAAATTGTCAGTTTTCACTGTTTTTCCAAACTACTGACCAATCTTATTGGGTAAGCAATCTAACAGGCAATATGTGAATCGACCATTAATATAAAATGTATGGAATGACTGCTGATCGGACATTGTAGAGATAGTGGGTGTGTTTTTTTTTTTTTCTTTTTCTTGCGCTAACTAAAGATATTTAAAGGGGTTGTCCACTTTGGACAATCCATATTAGTTACAAGGCTCCTTAAATATTAATTGGATCACAGCCTTACAGCAATCAGGAGGATTTGAGCTGCAGGTGTGCAGTTTCTCTGCAGTGCCACCACTGGAGAAACAGAGTATTACAACCTGTATAAAGCCTATGACAGACAATGGGTTGTCCATGTCATACATGAACATGCTGGACTCAAGTGACAAATACTAATCAGAGTCACCAATCTTACTAATAGCCTGCGGTCTCAAGTGAGGGGCCCCTTTCTGTTACGTATATAAGATGTACTTAGCCTATACAATTTTTTTATCTGCTAGGAACTATTGTCCATTGACCAAAATAACTGAAAATGATGTAAAAACAAATATGATCTAATCAAAAACACCAAATGTGATTTATTAGGACTATTTTGCAGGTGGTGGTTGCCCGATTGATGGTATGCTTTTTTCTCTTCATCCTGTTTTCACTTTCCTGTGTGCATCGTCTCCTCCTGCTGTGTAATCTATATGAACTACAAAAAGAAATGGGGGAAGGGGAAGTGACAACTTCTCTAAACACATTTCTGACTTACCAAAAGTTGGTTGTCACCATCAAACCCATTGAACTCCAGTTCTTCAAACGGACAGGAGATAACGATGGATAAGAAAGGTTCATGATGTGGATTTATTGGGTTGTCCCCCTATCTTGAGACTGTTGGTGGATGGATCCAACTTTGGGATAAAACTCTCATGTCAAATTTAGGAATGGCCTCCATATAAGTCAAGATATGAGGCTCAATATCACAAGTTTTTGCTGTTTTGGACAAGATGTATGGCCACCACTTGAACCCTTAAACCATGGGAGATGAGGGTACAGGCCTGTTATGATGTGTCTTGCTTAAAGAAGAACTCCCGCAAAAATTTTTATTCCATGTCCTGCTAGAAAGGTACATGATGTAATCTGTAGTGAATGTCATTTTCTTACCAGTGTCTGTATTTTTGACTGATATAATCCTGAAGTTTCTTATCTGTGGCATGTGACTAGGAATTAGACCCACCAACTCACACAGAGACTTATGTGTGGACAGGAAGTCTAATTCTCTATGCATTCCTATGGGAGCCTCACTTTCAGTCTCATAGGAATGAATAGAGCAGTTACTGGCTTCCTGTCCTGGGTCAGTTGGAGGTCAGGGAGTTGGTCACATGACCCAGCTACAATAAGAAGAGAGTGGAAACTCTCAATTATAGCCTCTGATAAGAAGATGACAATCACTACAGATTATATCATGCACCTTTCTAACAGGTCAGAGAATAAAATTTTTTGCGGGAGTTCTTCTTTAAGTCTGCCCTCTGTTGACCATGGACCCTGACCCTGAGATGTCTTCTGTCTCCTGACAGCATTATGTATGGAGAGGACACGCTCTCACGCTGAAGAACGTCTGTTCAAGAACCTGTTTAGTGGATACAATCGATGGTCCAGGCCGGTACCAAATACCTCAGATGTTGTCATTGTCAAGTTTGGCTTATCCATCGCCCAGCTCATAGATGTGGTAAGTGTCATATGAAACTAATACGGTGTATTATTGTAGGAGCTTCCATTGGTGAAGAAGCAAAAATTTTTACTCAAGTATACATAATATAGCATAAAAAAAAAAATAATCAAATTTAGCATGCAGTACCATGCCAGGCCACACGGTGTGCTGTTTAGAGAAAAGAGTTTCCCAAGATATTACAAGGATGGCCTATCAATATGTGATCTGTGGGGCCTCCACGAATCAGTAGGCTTATTTGGAGTGCCACAGCCCCCTTCACCATAGCGCTGTACATAAAATACTGCAGTAATGGATGGTAAAGAGTAAAGAGAGGCTTAAGGCTACTTTCATACTAGCATTTACATTTTCCAGTATTGAGATCCGTCATAGGGGCTCAATACCGGAAAAAAAAAAAAAAACCTTCTGTTTTGTCCCCATTCATTGTCAATGCAAGTCAATGGGACGGATCCGATTTCTCTAAAACAATCGAAAACGGATCCGTCCACCCCTGACTTTCAGTAGAGTTCATGACGGATGCGTCTTGGCTATGTTACATATAATACAACCGGATCCATTCATAACAGATGCAGATGGTTGTATTATTATGCCGGATCCAGCAAAAACGCAAGTGTGAAAGTAACCTAAGTCCAGCCAGCACTTCCGCCCCTTCATTCTCCTAATCATGTGGGTCAGGGTTGCCACCCGACCGGTATCTCACCGGCAATTTAGTGCACCTGCCGGTGTTGGTAATTTTTTTTCTACCGGCAATAATAATTACTGGTATTTTTCTAGAAGGACTGCTACTAATGTGACTTCCATTGTGGAGCGCTCATTAGTTTTTTTTTGTAGAAGCATAGAAGGGGGCACTAATGGGGGCATTATTCTTACTGGGGCACTAATGGGGTCATTAATAATACTGGGGGGGCTAATGGGGGAGTTATCCTTACTGGGGGCACTAATGGGGGCATTATTCTTACTGGGGGCACTAATGAGGTATTATTCATACTGGGGGGCACTAATGGGGGAATTATTAATTATGGGGTGCACTAATAGGGGCACTACTATTACTGGAGGGCACTAGTGGGGGCATTAATATTACTGGGGGGCACTAATGGGGGAAGTATTAATTCGGGGGAGTGCTAATGGGGGCATTAAGATTATTGGGGGTGCTAATGGGGGCAGTATTTAATTTGGGGGGCACTTATCGGGGCATTACTATTACTGAGGGCATTATTAATTCTGGGGTGCACTAATGGGGCTATTACTATTTCTGGGGGTACTAATGGGGGCATTACTATTACTGGGGGGCACTAGTGGGGGCATTACTATTACTGGGGCATTAATATTACTGGGAGGCACTAATGGAGGCAGTGTTAATTCTGGGGAGCGCTAATGGGGGCAGTATATATTTTGGGGGCCACTAATGGGGACATTACTATTACTGGGGGCACTATTAATTCTGGGGTGCACTAATGGAGGCATTACTATTACTGAGGGCATTATTAATTCTGGGGTGCACTAATGGGGCCATTACTATTTTTGGGGGGTACTTATGGGGGCATTACTATTACTGGGGGCATTAATATTACTGGGGGGCACTAATGGGGGCAGTATTAATTCTGGGGGCCACTAATGGGGACATTACTATTACTGGGGGCACCATTAATTCTGGGGGGCACTAATGGAGGCATTAATATTACTGGGAGCCACAGTATGACATGATCTTGTGGTAAGCCACGCCCACAACCACGCCCCCTTTGGGTGTGTCTTAACTTGGCCGGTATTTTTTGTTGGGAAAGGTGAAAACCCTAGTCACAGGGTGTTGTACCCCACCCAATCATCATCATCATCCCAAAAATAACCCCTCAATGTAATATCCTGGAAAAATTTGGGGACATGAAGCAGAATACTCCACCTAGTGGCAGAAATATTTACAGCAGAAATTGACATTGCTCTGGAAAAATAATTACCTAGATTGCGCCTGAATATGAAATTTAAGGAATACTTTACATTTCTCTTTTAAGGTCATTTTCCAGTTCCCCAGAGGGGTTTACGTGGTGGTGGGGTCCAAATAAAATGATGCTCAAATAGCCTCCATGTTCCCAGCCTCTCTTCTAGTCTACCGCTTCAGAATAGTGTGGGCGGATTTTGGTGAGTGACATCATCGGCTGAGCACGCCCACTCCATTCATTTACAGTTGTGCCGATGTCTAGTTCCTGATGTCTTGGACATGGCAACCGTTCAGACGAATAACTAGATCTGCCAGAGGCTCATGGGGGGGACCTGAGCGGGAACCGGCTATCTATCATCTCCATATGTCCTGGGGTTACTATCCCTTTAACTTGAATAAATGAGTAAATACCAGAATTGCGCCACTCCAGTTTGCACAATTACCGTCACATCCCCCGGGATCTGATACGTCCATGGCATCGGAGATAGCGCTATATCCGCGCTGTGATGTAAAATGAATGTCAGCCATCGGAATCTTCAATGGGATGGTAACCATAGCAACGGAATGGAACAGATTGAGCGATAGATTATTGCTCTCTGGTTACGTTTCTATCGCCCCTCGCACTGCAGCTGCCTGGCATCATTAGTGCTGATGAAGTGCCGGATTATTGGATTTTCTGCATTGCTGGGAGTCCAAAGGCTACGTCCACCTTCACAGACTTTTTTTTTTTTTCTTTTGCTTCAATACATCTAAAAGTGAAGAAATAGTCTGTAAGAATCTGCGGATCTGCCGCCGTTTTATGTACGCAGCTCCCATACATAGCTGCTTTCCCCATGGTTACAGAGTACCGGCCTACTGAATGAAAATGACGTACCACGCTGCACTGGTTTATGTATAGCCTGCAATCCTAGAGACACATGGTCCTGCAAAGGAGCTGTATACACAAAACGGTGGGAGATAAACTATGTGCAGAGTGATGCAATAGAAATGTATGTACCATCCCCCGCCATTAAATGCATAAAGGAAAGGGACCAAAAACAATAAAAATGAAAAAGGAGCCCCCTACTGGTTTTATCTTCCAGTAAAATAAGGAATGGAACTGGGCCACCACTTCAGGGGCCACATAATGCCTCTATGATACATGATATACCCTCTGTGGCCCTTATACCAGTCATATCATTGTGATAATAAGTTATTGCTGTGTCAGAACCGACCAGCCAAGCCAATGATGACAGAGCCCATATAGCAGTACCAGCTACCTCAATGTCCTTATCACACTGGCATCTATAGCAGCCATATTGTAACTGATCTCAGTATCCAAATAAAAGTACCAGCCATATCACTCACTATATAACAGTACCAGCCATATCAGTAACCATATAACAGTACCAGCCATATCACTCACTATATAACAGTACCAGCCATATCAGTGACCATATAACAGTACCAGCCATATCAGTTACCCTATAATAGTACCAGACAATTCATAGCTGATCTCAGTATCCAAATAAAAGTACCAGCCATATCACTCACCATATAACAGTACCAGCCGTATCAGTAACCATATAACAGTACCAGCCGTATCAGTGACCCTATAACAGTACCAGCCATATCACTGACCATATAACAGTACTAGCCAATTCATAGCTGATGTCAGTATCCAAATATCCAAATAAAAGTAACAGCCGTATCAGTGATCATATAACAGTACCAGCTATATTTGTTACTATATAACAGTACCAGCTGTATCAGTGACCCTATAACAGTACCAGCCATATCAGTGACCCTATAACAGTACCAGCCAATTCATAGCTGATCTCAGTATCCAAATAAAAGTACAGTACCAGTCATATCAGTGACCAAATAACAGTACCAGTCATATCCGTGGCCATTTAATAGTACCAGCCATATCACTGACCATATAACAGTACCAGCCAATTCATAGCTGATCTCAGTATCCAAATAAAAGTACAGTACCAGCTGTATCAGTAACTATATAACAGTACCAGCCATATCGCTGACCATATAACAGTACCAGTCATATCAGTGACCAAATAACAGTACCAGTCATATCCGTGGCCATTTAATAGTACCAGCCATATCACTGACCATATAACAGTACCAGCCATGTCAGTGACTGTATAACAGTACCAGTCATATCACTGACCGTATAATAATACCAGCCATCTCAGTGGCTATATAACAGTAGCAGCCATATCACTGATCATATGACAGTAACAGCTGTATCACTGACCATATAACAGTACCAGTCATATCACTGACCATATAACAGTACCAGTCATATCACTGACTATATAATAGTACCAGTCATATCACTGACCATATAACAGTACCAGTTATATTATTGCTCATAGAATTGCACCAGTCACATCCATGGTCATATCAGTGTCAGTAAACTTACAGCCTGATGAGGTCTCAATTAGGGCTCGTTCACATCACCATTAGGGCTTCCGTTCTCCTTCTCCGTTATAGGAGCAGGAGAACGGAAAGGACGGATTCGGGACATAACTGAGCCCAACGGAGCCTAAGGGACCCCATAGACTATAATGGGGTCCGTTAGGTTTCCGCTCAGAAGATGATTTTTGAAGCGGAGACAAAAGTTGTGCACGCAGGACTTTTGTCTCCGCTTCAAAAATCATCTTCTGAGCGGAAACCTAACGGACCCCATTATAGTCTATGGGATTCCTTAGGCTCCGTTGGGCTCAGTTATGTCCCGAATCCGTCCTTTCCATTCTCCTGCTCCTATAACGGAGAAGGAGAACGGAAGCCCTAACGGTGATGTGAACGAGCCCTTAGTTGTGCCCACCATGCTAGGACCCTGGTAATAGTGCCAGTTGCCCTAGTCCAAATAATATACCTCACTGGTTCATTTTTGTGACTACACCCATGCCGGATAATACTGTATATTAGATCTCAATGACCCACTATAAACCTCCAGTTACATAAAGGGCCCCTGAATAGCCCCAAATACAGCAGACCTATAGACCTCCTATGACCATTCAGCCAGGACCTGTTCTTATAACCCTGACCTCATCGTCCGGCACCATCTCATTTCCCACCCCAGACTTACAATCATGGAGACGCCGTGCCTTTAAGTGCCTCCGCTGCTAATCATTTAAGTGCTGAATCTGTGAATTTGTCGCCATTAACATAAAGCACATCCCACACAGCTCGATACACATGTAATCTATCAATTACCGGCCTCAGCCGCTGCTATCACATATGGTTAAGGAAAAAGAAGGAAAAGTGGGGTCTACTGAGCATTACCGGAATGAACATTGACCTTGATCGGCAACTGGAACCAATCTAACGGGCCGGGTTTATATTATCTGAGTATAAGAACGTATGCAAACTGTGTGTGCAGGCTTAAAGTGCACCCTGGTAAAGCTGGGTGAGATGCTCTGCAGGAGGAGGAGGGGTAGGGGCTCTGCTATAGGGAATGCAGAGGTGGCCATTGTGGTAGACCTTGGAGATTTAAGGCTTGCATCTGAGGAGGGATTACTGAGGTCTTTGCTTTGAAATGCATGGAGTCTTAGTGTTGACGCGTTTCAGGTCAGACTTCCCAAGATGGACCACAGCCGACCCCTCTGTGCATTTACACTGCCAGCAGCCTACTGTTGAGGACCAGCAATGGTGAAGATTGGAGCTAAGATCTTTCAGGGGCTCAGCATCTAAGGGATCAAAACTAAATGTGGTGGGGGTGGTATCCTCTAAACCTTTGTGATTTCCCATATAAGAAAGACGAAAACTTCATAGCTGCACATTCCGAAGCCAAAAAAGCTGCAGCCCCGAACTGGGGACAACTGGTCATATCGCTTTAGAGGTTGGAAGTGTGCCCAGTGAGGTTGTAGTCCAGGCATCAGACTACAGAATCTGGTGTCATGGGCCACACAAAGATACCACGTACATAGGGGTCATTTTTTTTTTATTACATGAGCTGGGAGAACTTTATATGATTGGATATATACAGTAAATTGAGAACTCTGAGATAATAAGTCAGATTCTGAGATAATACGTCAGTGCTCATAGAGATGGAAGGAATCCTTGCTCTGAGATACGTTAGTGTCAGGGCGATTTGATAAGCTAATAAGTCAGGGTTCTTGCTTAATGTTCACCAGCCTTTGAGGCAGTAAGCCACTTTTTAATAATAAATCAGACTGATGAGATAATAAGTCAGTAATCTGAGAACTGCCCTTGGGCATAATCAGTCAGTGATTTGAGATACAGTAAGTATAAGCTCTGAGATAAGTGCGCTCATTTAAGTCAGGATCTGAGATAATAAGTCACTGCTCAGAGATAATATGTCAGAGATATGAGGTAATATATCAGAAATGTGAGATCATTTGTCAGAGCTGTGAGATAACTCAGAGCTATGCAAAAATAAGTATGAGCTATCAGTTATTATTACAGAGCTTTAAGCTTATAGATCAGCTCTATGAGATATGTCAGAGCTATGGGATAACATCAGAACTATGAGATAATAAGGCAGAGTAGTACGATAATATGCTAGAGCTGTGAGATAGTAACACTGAGCTATGAGGTAATATATTGGATAATTAGTAAGAGCTCAGAGATAGAAACTCAGAGCTATGCAATAATAAGTATGAGCTATTAGTGTGTCAGATCTTTTAGCTTATAGATCAGCTCTATGGGATAGGTCAGAGCTATGGGATAATATTTCACAGCCATGCAATAATATGTCAGAGTTGTGGCATAGTAACTCAGAGCTATGAGATAATATATTGGATAGCTAGTCAAAGCTCAGAGATAGTATGTCAGACCTATGAGATAATACATCAGCGGTATGAGATATGTCAGAGCTGTGAGATAGTAAATCAGAACTATGAGATAATAAGTCAGAGAAATAAGATAATATGTCAGAGCTGTGAGATAGTAACATGGAGCTATGAGATAATACACTGTATATTGGATAATAAGAGGTCTGAGACAGTAAGTCAGAGCCATAACATATGTCAGAACTGTGAAATAGTAACTAAACTATAAGAGCTGTGAGATGATATGTCAGAGCTTTTAGCTAATAAGTCAGAGCTCTGAGATCATGATTTATATATTATCGCTAAGATAATATGTCAGAGCTCTGAGTTAGTAAATAAGAGGCATGCAGAAATAAGTATGAGCTATCAGTGCATTAGAGATTTTAGCTAATAGATCAACTCTATGAAATATGTTGGCGCTATGGGATATTTCACAGCCATGCAATAATATTTCAGAGCTGTGACGTAGTAACTCTGAGCTATGAGATAGTATATAAGATACCTAGTCAAAACTCAGAGATACTATGTCAGAGCTGTGAAATAGTAAATCAGAACTATGAGATAATGCACTGTATATTGGATAATTAGTCAGAACTCCTAGAGTAAGTCAGTGCTATGAAATATGTCAGAACTGTAAAACAGTCACTTAGCTATGAAAGCTGTGAGATAGCATGTCAGAGCATTTAGCTAATAAGTCAGAGCTCTGAGATTATAATGTATATGTTATCACTGAGATACTATGTCAGAGCTCTGAGATAGTAACTCAGAGCTATGCAAAAATAAATGAGCTATCAGTTAGTATCACAGAGCTTTTAGATTATAGACCAGCTCTATTAGATATGTCAGAGCTACGGGATAATATTTCACAGCCATGCAATAATTTGTCAGAGCTGTGGCATAGTAACTCAGGGCTATGAGATAATATATAGGATAGCTAGTCAAAGCTCAGAGATAGTATGTCAGACCTATGAGATAATACATCAGCGGTATGAGATATGTCAGAGCTGTGAAATAGTAAATCAAAACTATGAGATAATAAGTCAGAGCAGTAAGATACTATGTAAGAGCTGTGAGATAGTAACATGGAGTTATGAGATGATATATTGGATAATTAGTCAGAGCACAGAGACAGTAAATCAGAGCTATGAAATAATAACTCAGCTATGAGAGCTGTGAGATAGTATGTCAGAGATTTTAGCTAATAAATCAGAGTGCTGAGATCATAATTTATATATTATCACTAAGATAATATGTCAGAGCTCTAAGATAGTAACTTAGAACCATGCAAGAATAAGTATGAGCTATCAGTTAATATCACAGAGCTTTTAGCTTATATATCAGCTCTATGAGATATGTCAGAGCTACGGGATTATAATTCACAGCCATGCAATAATATGTCAGAGCTGTGGAATAGTAACTCAGAGCTATGAGATAATATATAGGATAGCTAGTCAAAGCTCAGAGATACTATGTCAGAGCTGTGAAATAGTAAATCAGAACTAAGAGATAATACACTGTATATAACATGTCATAGCTTTTAGCTAATAAGTCAGAGCTCTGAGATTATAATGTATATGTTATCACTGACATACTATGTCAGAGCTGTGAGATAGCAACTCAGAGCTATGCAAAAATAAATATAAGCTATCAGTTAGTATCACAGAGCTTTTAGCTTATAGGGCAGCTCTATGAGATATGTCAGAACTACGTGATAACATCAGAACTATGAGATAATAAGCCAGAGCAGTACGATAATATGCTAGAGCTGTGAGATAGTGACACTGAGCTATGAGATAATATATTGGATAATAAGTCAGAGCTATGAAATATGTCAGAACTGTGAAATAGTAACTCCACTATGAGAGCGGTGAGATAATAAGTCAGAGCTCTGATAATTTTTTTTTAAGCAGAGCTTTACTTTATTGCAACTGATTTCCACTTTTCTCCACTCTCCTGAGATTTCTGCTGCAGTATAATAGTGACACCCCTCGTACAGAACATATGTCAGGCCCGCTCCTTCCTGCAGAGCCCCTCCATCTATAAGGCAGGGCCTAACTTTCCACACGAGTCCTGCTCCGATCACTAATCTAATATACAAAATATAGAATTCCGCTATATGGAGTATATCCCGCCAGATCCAATCCTCCTGTGTCCTGTCAGTGACTGTCCCTGATTACCGTGTTTGTATCATGTCTATTACAGGCATAACCTATCGCACCAGACATATCGGATCAGACCGGGGGACGGTACGCCTCGGCTCTGCCTTACTAGGCCACCTACTGCAAGGTCACCGTCACTTATTTAACCCACCCGCGTTTCTACCCGTAATGCCTCCATATACATTAATGAACCAATAAATAATAACCCGCTATTAATATGATGGCGGCACGCTTGGCTGGAGCTTCACAGTCGCTGATATGGAAACCCTGTGGCGGTATTTTTCTTTCATTCTAACTCTATAAATATTAATATGTTTCTCCGCAGCTTCTGCCGCCGTCAGGATTCTGTTCTTTACTGGTGGCGCCGGGTGGGCCCGCCGGGTAATGAGATCTTTGGTGGCGGGTTATTTCGTGCTCAGCTGAGGCCCTTTTAAGAGCTGTTCTTCCATTTTCTCCTCCGATCACCGATAAAGCTTTGATTGCGGTGCATCTAGAGAATATTCTCTACTCTTAGGACTGACCATGGCACCACCAGGGTAACCACGACTTTCTTTTCTGTTGTTTTTTGCAGGATGAGAAAAATCAAATGATGACGACGAACGTGTGGCTGAAGCAGGTAGGTCTGACGGGTGCGCAGGGTAAATAAGAGAGTTGTAAGGACCTGGAGTTTTTTTCCCTAAAAATAAAGATTGTGAAGAAACACCTTCAATTTTCACCAGTTTTTCAGTTACTACAGAAGGAAAGACAATGCTGTTTGGAAACCATCAACAAGCTGCTGTTGACGGATCTTTTTTTTTAATGATGTATCTTCATTTAGTAGTACCAGGAGCAAGCCTACTACATAGGCTCAGTACCGGAACCAAACTTACTACATAGGCTCAGTACCGGAACCAAACTTACTACATAGGATCAGTACCGGAACCAAACTTACTACATAGGCTCAGTACCGGAACCAAACTTACTACATAGGCTCAGTACCGGAACCAAACTTACTACATAGGCTCAATACCGGAACCAAACTTACTACATAGGCTCAGTACCGGAACCAAACTTACTACATAGGCTCAGTACCGGAACCAAACTTACTACATAGGCTCAGTACTAGAACCAAGCTTACTGCATGACTATGGTACCAGAACCAAGCTGACTACATAGGCTCAGTACCAGGAACAAGCTTACTACATAGGCTCAGTACCGGAACCAAACTTACTACATAGGCTCAGTACCGGAACCAAACTTACTACATAGGCTCAATACCGGAACCAAACTTACTACATAGGCTCAGTACTAGAAACAAGCTTACTGCATGACTATGGTACCAGAACCAAGCTTACTACATAGGCTCAGTATTAGAACCAAACTGACTACATAGCCCCAGTACCTGAACCAAGCTTACTACATAGACTCAGTACCAGAACCAAGCCTACTACATAGGCTCAGTACCAGAACCAAGCTTACTACATAGGCTCAGTACCAGAACCAAGCTAACTACATAGGCTCAGTACCAGAACCAAGCTTACTACATAGGCTCAGTATTAGAACCAAGCTGACTACATAGCCCCAGTACCATAACCAAGCCTACTACATAGACTCAGTACCAGAACCAAGCCTACTACATAGGCTCAGTACCAGAACCAAGCTTACTACATAGGCTCTGTACCAGAAGCAAACTTATTACATAGGCTCAGTACCAGAACCAAGCTTACTACATAGGCTCAGTACCAGAACCAAGCCTACTACATACGCATAGTACCAGAACCAAGCTGACTACATAGGCTCAGTACCAGAACCAAACTTACTACATAGGCTCAGTACCAGAACCAAGCTTACTACATAGGCTCAGTACCAGAACCAAGTTTACTACATAGGCTCAGTACCAGAACCAAGATGACTACAAAGGCTCTGTACCAGAACCAAGCCTACTACATAGACTCAGTACCAGAACCAAGCCTACTACATAGGCTCAGTACCAGAACCAAACTTACTACAGTCATGGCCAAAAGTTTTGAGAATGATACAAATATTAATTTTTACAAAGTCTACTGCTTCAGTTTTTATAATGGCAATTTGCATATACTCCAGAATGTTACAAAGAGTGATCAGCTTAACAGCAATTACTTGCAAAGTCAATATTTGCCTAGAAAATGAACTTTATCCCCCAAAACACATTTCAACATCATTGCAGCCCTGCCTTAAAAGGACCAGCTAACATCGTTTCAGTGATTGCTCCATTAACACAGGTGTGGGTGTTGATGAGGACAGGGCTGGAGATCAATCTGTCATGATTAAGTAAGAATGACACCACTGGACACTTTAAAAGGAGGCTGGTGCTTGGCATCATTGTTTCTCTTCTGTTAACCATGGTTATCTCTAAAGAAACACGTGCAGTCATCATTGCACTGCACAAAAATGGCCTAACAGGGAAGAGTATCGCAGCTAGAAAGATTGCACCTCAGTCAACAATCTATCGCATCATCAAGAACTTCAAGGAGAGAGGTTCCATTGTTGCCAAAAAGGCTCCAGGGCGCCCAAGAAAGACCAGCAAGCGCCAGGACCGTCTCTTACAAGTGTTTCAGCTGCGGGATCGGGCTACCAGCAGTGCAGAGCTTGCTCAGGAATGGCAGCAGGCAGGTGTGAGTGCATCTGCACGCACTGTGAGGCGGAGACTCTTGGAGCAAGGCCTGGTCTCAAGGAGGGCAGCAAAGAAGCCACTTCTCTCCAGAAAAAAACATCAGGGACAGACTGATATTCTGCAGAAGGTACAGGGAGTGGACTGCTGAGGACTGGGGGAAAGTCATTTTCTCTGATGAATCCCCTTTTTCGATTGTTTGGGACATCTGGAAAACAGCTTATTCGGAGAAGACGAGGTGAGCGCTACCACCAGTCTTGTCTCATGCCAACTGTAAAGCATCCTGAAACCATTCATGTGTGGGGTTGCTTCTCAGCCAAGGGAATCGGCTCTCTCACAGTCTTGCCTAAAAACACAGCCATGAATAAAGAATGGTACCAGAATGTCCTCCAAGAGCAACTTCTCCCAACCGTCCAAGAGCAGTTTGGCGATCAACAATGCCTTTTCCAGCATGATGGAGCACATTGCCATAAAGCAAAGGTGATAACTAAATGGCTCAGGGAACAAAACATAGAGATTTTGGGTCCATGGCCTGGAAACTCCCCAGATCTTAATCCCATTGAGAACTTGTGGTCAATCATCAAGAGACGGGTGGACAAACAAAAACCTACAAATTCTGACAAAATGCAAGCATTGATTGTGCAAGAATGGACGGCTATCAGTCAGGATTTGGTCCAGAAGTTGATTGAGAGCATGCCAGGGAGAATTGCAGAGGTCCTGAAGAAGAAGGGTCAACACTGCAAATATTGACTTGCTGCATTAACTCATTCTAACTGTCAATATAAGCTTTTGTTACTCATAATATGATTGCAATTATATTTCTGTATGTGATAAAAACATCTGACAAACACACATAAAAACCAGAGGGCAGCAGATCATGTGAAAATAGAAGATTTGTGTCATTCTCAAAACTTTTGGCCATGACTGTACATAGGCTCAGTACCAGAACCAAGCTTACTGGATACAGTACATATAGGACCAAAACCAATTTCAGTCCTACACAGAAAACGTAAAAAACAAATTGCATGAGATTCACAAATGTCCCATAAATTGCCGTCCATGATCTAAACCTTGTGACAGTTGCAGGTGGCAGGGAAATTCTGTGCAATGTTTTACCTGTGAGAAAAAGATAAAAATGACATAAAGCTCTAGAATAATAAATAAGATACTGCATTTTATAGCTAAAATTGTGTCAAAACAGAATACATACATAGTGTATCTTTTTTATGTTTTTTACAATACGGGGCCATAATAAAGGACAAATAGAAGTCAATGGTTCACACTACTTAACAAGGAGAGATCAGCACTTAGGGAGAATAAAGTATGGAGGCTGCCAATAGTAATGGACACTAACAAGATTCTCTACTTCTGTAAGTGATGAAATATTCCTAGGAGAAGTCATCACTTTATAACTCCACTAATGGTGAAGGAGATTGTCAATAAAGCATCGCCCTGTCCTCTATTAGTCCTCCTGGCAAAGAATGGTAATGTTTCCCAGCTTCCTTCCATATAGGAGGCAGTACAGTAGCATAGTAGTTATATTCTTGTACATAGGAGCAGTATTATAGTAGTTATATTCTTGTACATAGGAGCAGTATTATAGTAGTTATATTCTTGTACATAGGAGCAGTATTATAGTAGTTATATTCTTGTACATAGGAGCAGTATTATAGTAGTTATATTCTTGTACATAGGAGCAGTATTATAGTAGTTATATTCTTGTACATAGGAGCAGTATTATAGTAGTTATATTCTTGTACATAGGAGCAGTATTATAGTAGTTATATTCTTGTACATAGGAGCAGTATTATAGTAGTTATATTCTTGTACATAGGAGCAGTATTATAGTAGTTATATTCTTGTACATAGCAGCAGTATTATAGTAGTTATATTCTTGTACATAGGAAGCAGTATTATAGTAGTTATATTCTTGTACATAGGAGCAGTATTATAGTAGTTATATTCTTGTACATAGGAGCAGTATTATAGTAGTTATATTCTTGTACATAGGAGCAGTATTATAGTAGTTATATTCTTGTACATAGGAGCAGTATTATAGTAGTTATATTCTTGTACATAGGAGCAGTATTATAGTAGTTATATTCTTGTACATAGGAGGCAGTATTATAGTAGTTATATTCTTGTACATAGGAGCAGTATTATAGTAGTTATATTCTTGTACATAGCAGCAGTATTATAGTAGTTATATTCTTGTACATAGAAGCAGTATTATAGTAGTTATATTCTTGTACATAGGAGCAGTATTATAGTAGTTATATTCTTGTAATAGGAGCAGTATTATAGTAGTTATATTCTTGTACATAGGAAGCAGTATTATAGTAGTTATATTCTTAGTACATAGGAGGCAGTATTATAGTAGTTATATTCTTTGTACATAGGAGGCAGTATTATAGTAGTTATATTCTTGTACATAGGAGCAGTATTATTAGTAGCTATATTCTTGTACATAGGAGCAGTATTATAGTAGTTATATTCTTGTACATAGGAGCAGTATTATTAGTAGTTATATTCTTGTACATAGGAGCAGTATATAGTAGTTATATTCTTGTACATAGGAGCAGTATTATAGTAGTTATATTCTTGTACATAGGAGCAGTATTATAGTAGTTATATTCTTGTACATAGGAGCAGTATTATAGTAGTTATATTCTTGTACATAGGAGCAGTATTATAGTAGTTATATTCTTGTACATAGGAGCAGTATTATAGTAGTTATATTCTTGTACATAGGAGCAGTATTATAGTAGTTATATTCTTGTACATAGGAGGTAGTATTATAGTAGCCTGAGAAATAGCAGTCACTTTTGTAAGCCAAAAGTTTTCTCCAGTAAGTTGTCTTTCCCGTCCCCTCCTTCTTTAATAAAGGGAAGAATAAGAATCCTGACACATCAGTTATTGTGTTCCTTTTAGTGCTGGATATTCTTAGGCTCTGGATTATAAATAGATACTGTATATCTTGTGACTCACATCAGTGGGAAATGTAATTCTTCACACTTGGTGTTACATGAGGTTAATTGTGCATCTGTTCCATCTGTGGGTGTTTCGTATTCTTTTAATCAGGTGTCACAGTCATTTTATGGTATACATCATATTGCAGACATTACCTTATGTTTCCAATGTGCTTCTTCAGTCTTAAAAATGGTGGAAGCTACTAGATATATGTGAAGCTTTCCTGCATGGTCAATATTTGAGATAAACAGGAAATGGATCAAAAAAAAATCCGGAATCAGGAAGAAGTTGTTGGAATGAAACTTTCTATGTGTGAATGTAATGATGATGGATGGAAGTGATTACAATATCAGAGTAAAAGGAGAAGTACAACAGAAAGGAGGCTTTAGAACCCTGATGGGCCACCTCCAGCCTGAATATAAGATGAGATACGGCCTCTGGCCTGGATACAGGATGAGATAAGACCTCTAGCCTGGATACAAGATGAGATACGGCCTCTAGCCTGGATACAGGATGAGATATGGCCTCTAGCCTGGATACAGGATGAGATAAGACCTCTAGCCTGGATACAAGATGAGATACGGCCTCTAGCCTGGATACAGGATGAGATACAGCCTCTAGCCTGGATACAAGATTAGATACGGCCTCTAGCCTGGATACAAGATTAGATACGGCCTCTAGCCTGGATACAAGATGAGATTCGGCCTCTAGCCTAGATACAAGATGAGATATGGCCTCTAGTCTGGATACAAGATGAGATACGGCCTCTAGCCTGGATACAAGATGAGATTCGGCCTCTAGCCTAGATACAAGATGAGATTCGGCCTCTAGCCTAGATACAAGATGAAATTCGGCCTCTAGCCTAGATACAAGATGAGATACGGCCTCTAGTCTGGATACAAGATGAGATATGGCCTCTAGCCTGGATACAAGATGAGATACGGTCTCTAGTCTGGATACAAGATGAGATACGGCCTCTAGCCTGGATACAAGATGAGATTCGGCCTCTAGCCTGGATACAAGATGAGATTCGGCCTCTAACCTAGATACAAGATGAGATACGGCCTCTAGTCTGGATACAAGATGAGATATGGCCTCTAGCCTGGATACAAGATGAGATACGGTCTCTAGTCTGGATACAAGATGAGATACGGCCTCTAGCCTGGATACAAGATGAGATTCGGCCTCTAGCCTGGATACAAGATGAGATTCGGCCTCTAACCTAGATACAAGATGAGATATGGCCTCTAGTCTGGATACAAGATGGGATATGGCCTCTAGCCTGAATACAGGATGAGATACAGCCTCCAGCCTGGATACAGGATAAGATACGACCTCTAGCCTGGATACAAGATGAGATATGGCCTCTTGCCTGGATACAGGATGAGATATGACCTCTAGCCTGGATACTAGATTGGATACGGCCTCTAGCCTGGACACAAGATGAGATATGGCCTCTAGCCTGGATACAAGATGAGATATGGCCTCTAGCCTGGATACAAGATGAGATACGGCCTCTAGCCTGGATACAGGATGAGATACAACCTTTGTCCTGGATACGGGATGAGATACAGCCTCTGGCCTGGATACAAGATTAGATACCATTGGGCATGGAGCTATACAGGTTCTATATGGTATACTGCGGTGCATTTGCCCAAAGATGTTGCAGCTCATAGGTTGATGAAGTTGGAGTTCCAACCAGCGGTGTACCTTCAATGAAGGCAGACCATGTAACTGCTTTGGGGCCCAGGGGGGATGGGGTCCACTGCTGAACTCCTCCTCTTCCCCACAAGGAAATACTGCATTTTCATGCAAATGCCACTAAGGGGAGCTCAATGCAAATAGATTATTTCAGCCTCCATTCCAGTAAATGGTAACTGTGTAAATTGTTATCCACTGAGCTCCCCCTAGTGGTGGCTGCAAGTAGTCAGCTTTGCAATAAAATACACGCAGATTCATCAATGTGTTTTTGCCAGTTGTCTGATGAAAATACTTTGAGAAATATGGTGCCCAGAATGAGCACCATATTTGTGAAGCACCCATTCCACTTGGAGGTGGAGGGCAACGTTTATTACAATTTTTTTTACAATTTTTGTAAATTAAGTTCTGCTTAATAAAAAAAACAACATATATTTGTCATAAATCTCGGGTGTTATGCCTTGCACTGCCTGGGATTGATTGTCACACACATATTGGGAAACTTGGGCTTGGGCTGACGTCGATATTAAGTTTTGCTTTGGGGCCCTATGAGATTTACGCCCCTGGTCTGAGCTGGTCCCATAAATGCTGGATTGGCGATAAATCTGATGGAGCTCTTAGCATCCCTCGTATCTCTACTAGGGTTGACCGACCATTGTATGTGATGGCTCCCCCGATCATCACTCCATCGATGTGTTTCTTCCCCGAAGAGGCAGGATTGAAATGTTTACCACCAGGCCTGAAGGTGCCACCTGTGTCTGGATGGTCGACAACAAAACTGTGTTTCTGCTCATGCATGTCAGTGGTTAAATCGATCCTGTGGTCTGTCTGGACCATCTGGAGCCTGTTCACCATGTGTGCACACACCTAATCACAACCACTGCTTCTATCCACTAAAAGAGAATGGCCTAGATGGTGGCAGTTCATCAAAATGACCATCCAGCTTCTCTCAATACAGTGATGCGCTCCCTCTCCAAGTACAGTACAGACCAAAAGTTTGGAAACACCTTCTCATTCAAAGAGTTTTCTGTATTTTCATGACTATGAAAATTGTAGATTCACACTGAAGGCATCAAAACTATGAATTAACACATGTGGAATTATATACTTAACAAAAAAGTGTGAAACAACTGAAAATATGTCTTATATTCTAGGTTCTTCAAAGTAGCCACCTTTTGCTTTGATTACTGCTTTGCACACTCTTGGCATTCTCTTGATGAGCTTCAAGAGGTAGTCACCTGAAATGGTTTTCACTTCACAGGTGTGCCCTGTCTGGTTTAATAAGTGGGATTTCTTGCCTTATAAATGGGGTTGGGACCATGAGTTGTGTTGGGCAGAAGTCAGGTGGATACACAGCTGATAGTCCTACTGAATAGACTGTTAGAATTTGTATTATGGCAAGAAAAAAGCAGCTAAGTAAAGAAAAACGAGTGGCCATCATTACTTTAAGAAATGAAGGTCAGTCAGTCCGAAAGATTGGGAAAACTTTGAAAGTGTCCCCAAGTGCAGTCGCAAAAACCATCAAGCGCTACAAAGAAACTGGCTGACATGAGGACCGCCCCAGGAAAGGAAGACCAAGAGTCACCTCTGCTGCGGAGGATAAGTACATCCGAGTCACCAGCCTCAGAAATCGCAGGTTAACAGCAGCTCAGATTAGAGACCAGGTCAATGCCACACAGAGTTCTAGCAGCAGACACATCTCTACAACAACTGTTAAGAGGAGACTGTGTGCAGCAGGCCTTCATGGTGGAAACCACTGCTAAGGACAGGCAACAAGCAGAAGAGACTTGTTTGGGCTAAAGAACACAAGGAATGGACATTAGACCAGTGGAAATCTGTGCTTTGGTCTGATGAGTCCAAATTTGAGATCTTTGGTTCCAACCACCATGTCTTTGTGCGACGCAGTAAAGGTGAACGGATGGACTCTACATGCCTGGTTCCCACCGTGAAGCATGGAGGAGGAGGTGTGATGGTGTGGGGGTGCTTTTCTGGTGACAATGTTGGGGATTTATTCAAAATTGAAGGCATACTGAACCAGCATGGCTACCACAGCATCTTGCAGCGGCATGCTATTCCATCTGGTTTGCGTTTAGTTGGACCATCATTTATTTATCAACAGGACAATGACCCCAAACTCAACTCCAGGCTGTGTAAGGGCTATTTGACCAAGAAGGAGAGTGATGGGGTGCTACGCCAGATGACCTGGCCTCCACAGTCACCAGACCTGAACCCAATCGAGATGGTTTGGGGTGAGCTGGACCGCAGAGTGAAGGCAAAAGGGCCAACAAGTGCTAAGCATCTCTGGGAACTCCTTCAAGACTGTTGGAATACCATTTCAGGTGACTACCTCTTGAAGCTCATCAAGAGAATGCCAAGAGTGTGCAAAGCAGTAATCAAAGCAAAAGGTGGCTACTTTGAAGAACCTAGAATATAAGACATATTTTCAGTTGTTTCACACTTTTTTGTTAAGTATATAATTCCACATGTGTTAATTCATAGTTTTGATGCCTTCAGTGTGAATCTACAATTATCATAGTCATGAAAATACAGAAAACTCTTTGAATGAGAAGGTGTGTCCCAAACTTTTGGTCTGTACTGTATGTCAACTGGGCAAAATGTCTTTGATTGTGAGACGTAGAGACATGTCTAGAGGTCAACAATCTGTCACCAAGAGATTCACTACCCAAAAGTAACCTCTGAGAGCCTTTTTATAGGGCAGTAGGGGAAGCACTTTTTTATGCCCTCTTTTGGCAAGACCTAGTGTCTAATTTGACCTTAGACTGTAATCACTTACATATCTGCCTCAGACATAACAGCAGGACGAGTTTCTGCAGCAATCCAACATTTCTGTTTGGGAGCGGTATTTTTTTGTCAGTGAGTGTATATTGGTATTTGGAGTAAGGTTGTGGAGAGGTGAGCGTGCAAAGGTTAGACTGGCCTATAAAGGAAGATAAATCTCCTCTGAAAGAAACTAGGGTCACGTGCTGTTTGGTAAGTTTTGATGGATTTGGTTGTCCAGTTTCTTAACCAATTCTAGTATTGCTCTAAAACATCGAAAAATGAAGTCATAGAACCTGATTAAAATGTCCTCCTGTATTGTGGATTGTGGATTCTATGTCTGATCTTGCTCTTTCTTTCTTAATTAGCAAGAAGTAGGGAACAGAAGACGAGACTACACAAATTTTTGTTGTTGTCTGTTACCATGGAGATGGATAGGTTTCTACAGTAGTTGTAGAGCCAAAAATAATTTTTAATTCAAAAACTACTGCAAAGTTACTCGCTTTCCCTCTCCTCGCCACATACTAATGCATCGGAGGCAACAATTTTGGAAATGGGTGGAACTTATGTAAACTTTCTCCAATCTTCTAGCATATTAAAGGGTTTCTGTCACCAGAAAGTAGCCCATATAAGTGGCTGTAATTTCCCATGTGCGCATGACAGGTGACACCATATATGTAACTAAAAATCCCCCTACTGCAGCCGTTATCTCAAAAACGTGATTTTTATAATATGTAAATGAGCGTTCGCTAGGTGCAGGGGGCGGTAACCCTGCACCTAGTATTGTCTTTAGCCCACCTCTAACCACGCCTTCCTTCTTCAGATTGACAGGGCCAGGCAGCTTCGTCACTCCGCTGCCGGCCCTGACCGTAGCTGAAATCCCGCGCCTGCGCCGTGCGCTTTACATTCGGTTTGCCAGTACTCGGCAGGCATCGGCAGTCACTGCGCCTGCGCCGAATGTAAAGCGCAGGTGCGGGATTTCAGCTACGGTCAGGGCCGGCAGCGGAGAGACGAAGCTGCCTGGCCCTGTCAATCTGAAGAAGGAAGGCGTGGTTAGAGGTGGGCTAAAGACGATACTAGGTGCAGGGTTACCACCCCCTGCACCTAGCGAATGCTCATTTACATATTATAAAGATAAATTTTTTGAGATAATGGCTGCAGTAGGGGGATTTTTAGTTACATATATGGTGTCACCTGTCATGGGCACATGGGAAATTACAGCCACTTATATGGGCTATTATGGTGACAGAAACCCTTAAAAGAGGTTCTCCACAGAAAATTTCCAGAACCAGCGCCACAACTGTCCATGGGTCATGCTTGGTAGTACAGAGGCCCTTTCCCTCCCTCTACACAAGTGTCACACCTCCATTGCCCCGAACTCTCCTTGTACCACGAGCACCAGGTGCTGATGGGTGGTCATCGTTATGCTGATACCCATAATACTTTGCATTAGAGAAGTATACAGGGCGGGCCATTTATATGGATACACCTAAATAAAATGGGAATGGTTGGTGATATTAACTTCCTGTTTGTGGCACATTAGTATATGGGAGGGGGGAAACTTTTCAAGATGGGTGGTGACCATGGCGGCCATTTTGAAGTCGGCCATTTAAGATCCAACTTTACTTTTTTCAATGGAAAGAGGGTCATGTGACACATCAAACTTATTGAGAATTTCACAAGAAAAACAATGGTGTGCTTGGTTTTAACCCCTTCACCCCCAGCGCCGTACATGTACGGCGCTGGGGCGATGCAGGCACATGGCGCCCGCTCGCGGGTGCGGCGGGCGTCATGGCCGGCAAGTCTCTGCTGTTTCTAACAGCAGAGACTTGCCGCTACCTACTACATCGGCGGCGTCTTCCGGGTTGACTAGATGCCGTGATCACACGTGATCACGGCATCTAGTTGCGGCTAAACCCGGAAGCGTTCGCTTCCGGGTGGTGTACAGACACCCCGTGTGGCCAATCGGGGTGTCTGTACACCATATGAAAACTGTAATCCTCGCTGGTGAGGATTACAGTTTTCAAAGTGCAATTCTTATTCTGGCCACTAGATGGCAGGCCAGGATAAGAAATGAGCAATTCATGTCTTTCTGAGTCTATAAAACCCAGAATTGCTCATAAAGAAAAAAAAAAGCCACAATATATAAGCCCATATTTGAGCTTTCTAATAGTAAAAAAAAAATTAAAAAAAAAGTTAAAAATATATAAAAAATAAAAAAGATGTAAAAGTTCAAATCACCCCCTTTCCGTATAAGTAAAAAATAAATACCTAAATAACAATAAATATAGACATCATGGGTATCATCGTGACCGAAAACGCCCCGTACTTTTAAAATATAAAAAAAAATTCCAATACAGCGAATTGTGTGGCGGAAAAAAGCGTCCAAATGGCGATTTGCCGTTTTTTGTCGCTTTTTTTTCTAAAAAAAATTAAATAAAAAGTGATCAAAAAGTCATACACACCCCAGAATGGTATCAATAAAAACTTCAGATCGTCCCGCAAAAAATGAGCCCCCATACAGCTCTGTACACATAAATACCAAAAAGTTATAGGGGTCAAGATTTGACAAGGAAAAAAAAAAAAAAAAAAGGGCAACTTTCTAATTATTTTATCACTATGAAAACGCAGGAAAAACTATACATATTAGGTATTGCCGGATTCGTACTGACCAGTAGAATGAAAGTAACGGATCAGTTTTAATGCACATCGAACGCTGTAAATAAGAAACCCGTAGAACTGTAGCGGAATAGCGTTTTCTTTGCAATTTCACCCGGTTTGGAATTTTTTTCCCGCTTCCCACTACACCGTATGCAATAATAAATGGTGGCGTTGGAAAGTACAACTTGTCCCGCAAAAAACAAGCCCTCATACAGCTATGTGAACAGAAAAATAAAAGAGTTATGGCTGTGTGAAGGCAGGGAGCGCAAAACGAAAATGCAGAACCGAAAAAAGCTCCGGGGGTGAAGGGGTTAACGTACCTTTATTCTTTCAGGAGTTATTTACAAGTTTCTGACCACTTATAAAATGTGTTCAAAGTGCTGCACATTGTGTTGGATTGTCAATACAACCCTCTTCTCCCACTCTTCACACACTGATAGCAACACCGCAGAAGAAATGCTAGCACAGGCTTCCAGTATCTGCACATCTCGTATCTTCACAGCATAGACAGTTGCCTTCAGATGACCCCAAAAAGTCTAAGGGGCTCAGAAAGTCTAAATGGCCCACCCTGTAGAATAAAAAAAAGTGTTTAAAAATAAAAAGATAAAAAATAATAAAATAAAATCCACCTAAAAATCTAAATTTTTCCATTAAAAAATTATGAAATACACATAACTGGTATTGCTGTGTCTTTATCAACCCGAACTATAAAACTAATTTGTTATTGATCCTGCACAGTGAACGAATGGAAAACAAATATGTACACAAAAAGCAGTACCAGAATGGTTGTTTTGTTGGCCATCTTGCCTCAAAAATAGAATAAACAGCAACCAAAAAGTTGGATGTACCCAAGCACCAGTGAAAAAACAACAGCTCGTCCTGAAAAAAACAATAAAAAGGTTTTGGGTCTCATACGCAAAAACAAATTTTTTGTAAAAAAAAAAAAAAAAAAAAAGGAATTTTTATGGTGCAAAAATAGTGAAACTGTAGCTGAGCTGCAATATCACATACAACCAGCAGGCAGGTCTGTCACCATTTTGGAAGGTGGCCTTTGTATCTCCTGGTTATCATACATACATTGAAATTATGATCTCTTATAGGAGTGGAATGACTACAAACTACGATGGAACCCAGCAGACTACGATAACGTCACCTCCATACGTGTCCCATCAGAGATGATCTGGATCCCGGATATTGTGCTGTACAACAAGTAAGTACAGAGGTGTAACATGTAGCTCTTGAGGTCCAATCCAAAAATTTACAACAGGGACAAGTGTAATACCGGTGTCTTTTTCTGTGGGAGAGGAGCCTTTGGGTCATCACCGGCACCAAATCCTGGTCTGACTTCTACATGGTCACCCTTTATAACTACACCCTTAAGCATTTCCATGTACACAGAATGTTAGATGATTCTTGAGGCTGAAGATTTGCCAAAAAAGTAGATGCTGTAGAACATTGGTATCACCATGAGCTGTGCACGGCGTATAGAAAATGCAATGGTGTCCATAACGTCAACTAAAGCAGTTCAACCATGGCCCAAGTTTATGGCCCTGTCGTGACAATTAGCTATGTAGTTTCATTGCTGACCTTGGGTATCATAATTTTTTGGGACCTACCGCCCTCACCACATTTAATGGAAGGAGTGAGGGACAGGGGTCAAAAGATGAATATTGTGCGGATATAATATATTAAAGACTGTCATGATCATCAAAATGTACCGTTTCTACTGCTGGTGATGATTTGGTTGACTGTGTGTTCCTTATGGGTGGACTTAAGATTGCTCCTCAGGGGCAGGACTACATTATCATTCATGCAAATGAGCTTGTTTTCTGTCTCCATCCAAGTGTTGGAGTCCTGATCTTGTTGTTTGGACTCTTACCACAATATTTTTTTGATACTTCAATACTGGAGTAAACTAGAAGCACCTATAGGATTCTGTTACCGATTGCACTGCTGATTAAACCAAAAAGTCTGTTGTTTTTGGAGTATTGTCACCGTCAGATTAGGTCTTTTGCAGGGTTATCGGGTGTAACTCATGGTGTAGATAGGGCGGTGAAGGCTAGGGAGATGGGGGCAGTTGTCCCTTTTTCCAGTCCTGTGAGGAGCCATGGATCGGTGTTTCTCCTATAAGCTCATTACTTCATTGCAATTTTTTTAATTTATTTTTTTTTATTTTTGGTTTGAGACGGAATGAATTGCCTTGATCTATCGAATGTCACATTAATTTAGTGGCTTAATGAGTTCAGATCGCAGAGAGCGGGCGTGAAGCCTGTCAAATCCATTCAGTGCTGGTGGTTTGCATAACAAAGCAATTATCCTGCTAGGCTGGCTCGCCACACATTTAGCAGATGTAATAATCCATCATGGCATATTTGTGGCGTTGTGAGGGCGCTGATTGCCAAGGTATCAGGAACAGCAGCTCTGAGGACTCCTGGAACCCGTCGTCCAGTCGTTCGGAGGGATTCATCTTCTATCCGTACTGAATGAATTAATATTCTGCAGTTCATTCCTCATTTAAGACGAACCAAAGGCTTTGCTTCAGTTTCACACCTAGAATGGGGTACAAACTTTACCCCAGTATTATATACTACTTGGCACTCAGAGATGTAACTTTCAGCTCCTGGGTCTCCACAACCAATTCATGACCTCTATAATGCTGGTGGTGTCTGTTGGCTCCCCTAAAGCACCAGGTTCAGGGTCCAACTTTAACCTTCTATAGCCGTACAGCCATCCTACTGTATTTCCTGTAGAGTTGCCTCACAAAGTGGACCTCAAAGGGATGGAATTGTGAAAAATATCTCCAAAGTGGGAGTTTCTGGAAGGTTCTTCAGGCCTTCATGAGCTGAAGGGTGGAATTAAAAAGTCTACCAACCCCACCAGCTTACATACAGTATCACCCTGCTCTCCATAGCTTGGAAAAATAGTAGAGTACAATGCACCATGTAGAGGATTTTTCTTTACCACTCGTCTACGGAAACCGCATCATCAACAGAAGAAGGAAAATAAAAGTGGAAAGTAGGAACATCTAGTTACACGATGGAGGACAGTTGTTACCACTAGCAGTGCCTTATACCACAGGGTATCACAAAATACCTCCCCAGCACTGCCAAAGAAAATCATAGTGTAGCACAAAAATACCTCCGGAGTGGCACATAAAAACTGCCAGGCTGTGCAAAATATCTCCCAAGCCTCGCCAAATACCACAGGGCAGAACAAAATACCTACAGAGCAATGCAAAGAAATACCACCTACCAGCACAGAAGTTCTCTCTCTTCACTCTCCAGCATTTTCAAATAAATACCACAGTGCAGCATTATAACCCTTCCCACCTGTCCCTCATTGACAGCAGCATTGTCCCCCTTCCTATCTCTCCCTCACTAAAAGCAGCATTGTCCCCTGCTCACCCCTCTCCCACTGGCAGCATCATCATCCCCATTCTAATTACTTGTCCCTCTCTGATTGGCAGGCCTGGAGCACAAGTGATGATAGGGGCCAACGGGTGTGTTAGTTAAGAGTTCTTCCATCACTCCTATGATGTTTTCCAGACTTTCCTACAGACTCCTGCTGAACTTCTCACTGGGTGAAGCACTGGTGAGGAATATCATGGGTCCTTCAGCCATTCAAACCTCGGAAACTACACTGATACAGCAGGGCTTACATTATCAGTTAATTTTCTGCTTAGCAAACTGGTAGGGTAGATTACCAATCCAATCCTGTCTACAACTACTCATCTTATTATACTACGGATGTCCTATGGTATGTGGTCTCCAACCTTTGGGTCTTCAGCAGATTAAAGCCTAGAATTCCCAGCATGCTCTAGGTGGCTCACAGATTAGAAAACACTGTTTTACGGTACATTTGTTGGATTTACCTTGTAGTGCCTCCTACAGGTTTTGAAAGCTATAGCAGCATAATGAAATACTTCTAGGTTCAGTAGTTCCTCGAGGGGCACAGACACAACTTTATCGGTCCAGCATGGTGCAGAAAGTGTGGACCATTGGATTCCATACAGCATTTTTGTTACCTTTTTGTTTTCAATTTAATATGTTCCCTTTTCAAATGTTTTTATTCCTACTCCCCCCCCCCCATCACAGAGTCCCCTGTCCTAGTTAACCAACCTGCAGCCGGGCCACCATAGGTAATAATAATGGAGCATCAAAATATACTCTCCCTGCGGCTGCAGCTATTTGGAAATTGATTTTTGCTTCTATGTTGTGTCAGAGACAACTTTGTCTTTCGACGCAAATTGGTTAATATTCGGAAAAACTCATTTTGTTCCTTCCGACTCAACTGTGATTTATAAATCAGCAGATCCCGTGCTGCTTAAAATAAGTGTCCAAGAATAGTCTTCTAAGGATAAGAAATGATGTCCTGGGATGGATCCTGGAAACTGAAGGAGAAATTCATTTACAGCACAGCAGAAAGTAAAATCAGATCAAAACCAAGGAAGTCCATGAAGGAATGTAAGAAAAAAGGGACAAAAAATGTAAAAATATTCAATCAGTCAGTATTTTCACCTTTATCACATTAAAACGGCCATCATCCGGTCACTGCATTACTACTACCTGCAGTAAGAGACTAGGAAATGTATTCACTTAGTCTTCAGTATTATATAGGAGCAGTATTATAGTAGTTATATTCTTATACATAGGAGGCAGTATTATAGTAGTTATATTCTTGTACATAGGAGCAGTATTATAGTAGTTATATTCTTGTACATAGGAGCAGTATTATAGTAGTTATATTCTTGTAGATAAGAGCAGTATTATAGTAGTTATATTCTTGTACATAGGAGCAGTATTATAGTAGTTATATTCTTGTATATAGGAGGCAGTATTATAGTAGTTATATTCTTGTACATAGGAGCAGTATTATAGTAGTTATATTCTTGTACATAGGAGGCAGTATTATAGCAGTTATATTCTTGTACATAGGAGCAGTATTATAGTAGTTATATTCTTGTACATAGAGCAGTATTATAGTAGTTATATTCTTGTACATGGGAGCATATTATAGTAGTTATATTCTTGTACATAGGAGGCAGTATTATAGTAGTTATATTCTTGTAAATAGGAGGCAGTATTATAGTAGTAATATTCTTGTACATAGGAGGCAGATTATAGTAGTTATATTCTTTTACATAGGAGGCAGTTATAGTAGTTATATTCTTGTACATAGGAGCAGTATTATAGTAGTTATATTCTTGTACATAGGAGGTAGTATTATAGTAGTAATATTCTTGTACATAGGAGCAGTATTATAGTAGTTATATTCTTGTACATAGGAGGCAGTATTATAGTAGTTATATTCTGTACATAGGAGGCAGTATTATAGTAGTTATATTCTTTGTACATAGGAGCAGTATTATAGTAGTTATATTCTTGTACATAGGAGCAGTATTATAGTAGTTATATTCTGTACATAGGAGCAGTATTATAGTAGTTATATTCTTGTACATAGGAGGCAGTATTATAGTAGTTATATTCTTGTACATAGGAGGCAAGTAATTATAGTAAGTTATATTCTTGTACATAGGAGCAGTATTCTATAGTTAATTCTTGTACATAGGAGCATAGTATTATAGTAGTATATATTCTTGTACATAGGAGCAGTATTATAGTAGTTCTATTCTTGTACATAGGAGCAGTATTATAGTAGTTATATTCTTGTACATAGGAGCAGTATTATAGTTAGTATATATTCTTGTACATAGGAGCAGTATTATAGTAGTTATATTCTTGTACATTGGAGGCAGTATTATAGTAGTTATATTTCTTGTACATAGGAGGCAGTATTATAGTAGTTATATTCTTGTACATAGGAGGCAGTATTATAGTAGTTATATTCTTGTACATAGGAGCAGTATTATATAGTTTATAGTTATATTCTTGTACATAGGAGGCAGTATTATAGTAGTTATCTATTCTTTGTACATAGGAGGCAGTATTATAGTAGTTATATTCTTGTAAATAGGAGGCAGTATTATAGTAGTATATTCTTGTATACATAGGAGAGCAGTATTATAGTAGTATATATTCTTGTACATAGGAGGCAGTATTATAGTAGTTATATTCTTGTACATAGGAGCAGTATTATAGTAGTTATATTCATTCAGTACATTACATAGGAGGCAGTATTATAGTAGTTATATTCTTGTACATAGAGCAGTATATTATAGTAGTTATATTCTTGTACATAGGAGCAGTATTATAGTAGTTATATTCTTGTACATAGGAGGCAGTATTATAGTAGTTATATTCTTGTACATAGGTAGCAGTATTATATAGTAGTTATTTCTTGTGCATTAGTATTATAGTAGTTATATTCTTGTACATAGGAGCAGTATTATAGTAGTTATATTCTTGTAACATAGGAGGCAGTATTATAGTAGTAATATTCTTGTACATAGGAGCAGTTATAGTAGTTATATTCTTGTACATAGGAGGCAGTATTATAGTAGTTATATTCTTGTACATAGGAGCAGTATTATAGTAGTTATATTCTTGTACATAGGAGGTAGTATTATAGTAGTAATATTCTTGTACATAGGAGCAGTATTATAGTAGTTATATTCTTGTACATAGGAGGCAGTATTATAGTAGTTATATTCTTGTACATAGGAGGCAGTATTATAGTAGTTATATTCTTGTACATAGGAGGCAGTATTATAGTAGTTATATTCTTGTACATAGGAGCAGTATTATAGTAGTTATATTCTTGTACATAGGAGCAGTATTCTAGTAGTTATATTCTTGTACATAGGAGCAGTATTATAGTAGTTCTATTCTTGTACATAGGAGCAGTATTATAGTAGTTATATTCTTGTACATAGGAGCAGTATTATAGTAGTTATATTCTTGTACATAAGAGCAGTATTATAGTAGTTCTATTCTTGAACATAGGAGGCAGTATTATAGTAGTTATATTCTTGAACATAGGAGGCAGTATTATAGTATTCCAGCATGTTCCAATAAAGTCTTGCAAAGAAAATACGTTTCCATTAATAGATATTTTTTTCCTTTTCCAACAGTGCAGATGGGGAGTTTGCCATTACACACATGACTAAAGCTCACCTCTCTCACACCGGGAAGGTGCAGTGGGTTCCTCCTGCCATCTACAAGAGCTCCTGTAGCATCGATGTGACCTTCTTCCCTTTCGACCAACAGAACTGCAAGATGAAATTTGGATCATGGACATATGACAAAGCAAACATCGATTTGGAGAGCATGGAACGAAACGTGGACTTGAAGGACTACTGGGAAAGTGGAGAGTGGGCCATAGTCAACGCTGTTGGGACGTACAACACTAAAAAGTATGATTGCTGCACTGAGATCTACCCTGACATCACCTATTACTTTATTATTCGGAGGTTGCCCTTATTCTACACCATTAATTTAATCATCCCGTGTCTTCTGATCTCCTGCCTTACCGTTTTGGTCTTCTATCTTCCTTCGGATTGCGGGGAGAAAATCACATTGTGCATTTCTGTACTTTTATCTCTTACTGTGTTCCTCCTGCTGATCACTGAGATCATTCCCTCCACCTCACTGGTGATTCCATTGATTGGTGAATACCTGCTCTTCACCATGATCTTCGTTACACTTTCAATAGTCATCACGGTGTTTGTGCTGAATGTCCACCACCGGTCACCTAGTACTCACAAGATGCCTCTTTGGGTGCGTTCTGTCTTTCTGGATCACATACCAAGGTGGCTGTTCATGAAGAGGCCACCAGCTCCTGTAGAGGAGATTTTTAGTCAGTATGACCCTCCAGAACTTAAACTTAGCACGTCCAAATACTGGATGGAGACAGATGTGGACGAGAAGTGGGGGGAACCGGAGGCTGAGATGCCACCTTGCCACCTGCACCACATCTCCAGCCACAATCACAGCCTTCAGTATCGTTATGACTATAACCAGCCAGTGCCTGGGGGGCAGTGTCAGACCCCTCGTCAGAGCAAAGTAGACAACGTGGAACCGAACTTCTTGCTCTCACCAAGTATTTTAAAAGCTTTAGAAGGAGTACACTACATAGCAGACCACCTGCGGGCTGAAGACGCTGACTTTTCTGTAAGTAGGACTCTTACCATTGGTGGATCCATGAAGATTTTGTTATGATGCAATTTAATGATGGGGGTTGTAGTACTGAATGGTAGTCTCTAGTGTTGAACGAAGCGTTCATAGCTGATTGTGGCATCTGACATTAACATTAAAGTGTAAAATAAAAAAGTAACTAAAATCAGACCTCATCCATTTGATCATGAAGAGCCGGCCTCCTCCATCTTGATTGAAGCTTCTAGCGTGAATTCTCGGATGTCCGGTGATGACATCATCACTGGGATTTCGTGTGAGATCCTAAATAAAGATGGCAGTGGCGGGCTATTCACGATCAAATGGTATGAGTTTTATTTTTTTTTTAACCGCCACCGTTACCACAAAGCATGAGGAAATTCGGCCTTGCGGTAACATACATAGTTTATAAGGCCGAAAAAAGCCCTCTGTCCATCCAGTTCAGCCTGTTATCCTACAAGTTGATCCAGAGGAAGGCAAAAAACCCCTGTGAGGTAGAAGCCAGTTTTCCTCACTTTAGGGAAAAAAATTCCTTCCCGACTCCAATCAGGCATCAGAATAACTCCCTGGATCAATGACCCCTCTCTAGTAACTATAACCTGTAATATTATTACCCTCCAGAAATACATCCAGGCCCCTCTTGAACTCTTTTAGTGAACTTACCATCACCACCTCCTCAGGCAGAGAGTTCCATAGTCTCACTGCTCTTACCGTAAAGAATCCTCTTCTATGTTTGTGTACAAACCTTCTTTCCTCCAGACGCAGAGGATGTCCCCTCGTCACAGTCACAGTCCTGGGGATAAATAGATGATGGGAGAGATCTCTGTACTGACCTCTGATATATTTATACATAGTTATTACATCTCCCCTCAGTCGTCTTTTTTCTAAAGTGAATAACCCTAATTTTGATAATCTTTCTGGGTCCTGTAGTCCACCCATTCCAGTTATTACTTTAGTTGCCCTCCTCTGAACCCTCTCCAGCTCTGCTATGTCTGCCTTGTTCACAGGAGCCCAGAACTGTACACAGTACTCCATGTGTGGTCTGACTAGTGATGTGTAAAGTGGCAGGACTATGTTCTCATCACCGCCATCTATGCCTCTTTTGATGCAACCCATTATCTTATTGGCCTTGGCAGCAGCTGTCTGACACTGGTTTCTACAGCTTAGTTTGCTGTTTACTAAAATTCCTAGATCCTTTTCCATGTCAGTGTTACCCAATGTTTTACCATTTAGTATGTACTGGTGACTTGCATTATTCCTTCCCATATGCATAACCTTACATTTGTCAGTGTTAAACCTCATCTGCCACTTCTCTGCCCAAGCCTTCAGTCTATCCAGATCTATCTGTAGCAGTTTACTGTCCTCTGTAGTATATATACGAGATAGTGTCCTCTGTAGTATATACTGTATATACGGTATACTGTCCTCTGTAGTATATATACAGTATACTGTCCTCTGTAGTGTATATATACAGTATAATGTTCTTTGTAGTGTATATATACAGTGTACTGTCCTCTGTAGTATATATATATATATATATATATATATATATATATATATATACAGTGTACTGTCCTCTTCTGTGTTAATTGCGGACAAGAAAAGGCATATCTATGATAGCCACAACATATGCGGTCCACAAATTGCGAAACGCACATGGGCCGGCATCAGTGTTTTGCGGCTTTATAATATGCGGATCCGCAAAACACAGTGGTCGTGTGAATGTAGCCTTTAAGAGACGGGGTACTGTAGTGGTTACTAATAAAGATGTTGGTCACTGTTAAAGGAGCGAGCCGCTGCGGAAGTCACTTTTAAAGGGGTGGGCGCTGTGGAGGTCTCTGTTAAGAGGGTAGGAAACAGTGGAGGCCACAGTTAAGGGGACGGTCTGCAATGGAAGGTCAGTGTTAAGGGGCGGGACTCTGTAAAGGTAACTGTTAAGCGGCCAGGTTGTTGTGAAGGTCACATTTTAAGGGAACAGAGCCCTGTGGAGGTTACTGTTAAGCGGATAGGTTATTATGGATATCACTGTTAATAAAACTGTGAAGGTCACAAATAAAGAGGCAACTGCAGTGGAGGTCACTGTTAAAGGGGCAGGCACTGTGGAGGTCACTATTAAGGGAGGAGGGGACTGTGGAGGCCACTATTAAAGGGGCAGTGGGGTACTGTGAGGTCAGTGTTAAGGCAGCGGGGTACTGTCAAGTAACTGTTAAGGGAACGGGGTACAGTGTAGGTTATGGGAGCGGGGTACTGTGGCAGTCACTGTTAAAGGGGCAGTCGATGTGGAGTTCTCTGTTAAGGGGGTTGGGAATGGTGGAGGTCAGTTAAGAGAACTGTAACCTATGGTCAGTGTTAAGGGTTAGGTGCTGTAGATGTCACTGTTAAGAGGTAATGTCTCTGCCCAAGGTTATGAAAGTGGTTTAGATGTCTTTTGGTCTTGTATTTGGTCTAATATTAATATAGGGAGCCTGGTCTAGGGTCTGATATTAACAGAGGGATTCTTCTGGACAATTTTATTGGTCTGGTCCTGGACTGATCAACATAAAGTGTCTACATTTCTTTAGGGGATCTGACCTGGGGTGTAATATTAATGTAGAGGGTGTGCTAGTGTTGAGCTAATTGAAGTCCACGTGGACTTCGATATGAATTTTAGGGAAAATTCTATTTATCGATAGAAAACAGAGGGTGGTTATTAACGGTACATACTCAGATTGGGTCACTGTCACTAGTGGGGTACCACAGGGGTCAGTACTTGGCCCTATTCTCTTCAATATATTTCTTAATGATCTTGTAGAAGGCTTGTACAGTAAAATATCAATTTTTGCAGATGACACTAAACTGTGTAAAGTAATTAACACAGAAGTTAATAGAAATAGAAATGAACGTGTCCGGATCTGAGCCGCAAAATATGCGGCTCGAAGGCTGTGAAAACAACAGTCATGGGAATGTAGCCTAACATTGATTTCCACAACACCCTGCCCCCTTAACAGTGGCCTCTACAGAAATCAGGCCCTTAACAATTACCTCCATAGCGGACCGTCCTCTTAACTGTGACCTCCGTAGCAATCTGCTCCACTTTCATCCACAGTGCCCTGCCCCTTTAAACCTGACCTATAGCAGTGAAGAAAAATGGCAGGGTTGTTATGGAAATCTGGTGCAAAACTGTGCGTATGTGGAGACTAAGGGCCTGCAAGCTTCTATTGGATAATGAGGGACATGTGACCGTGTGTATGGCAGTTGGGATATAAAGAGAAAGACCTGCAGGCTTCTATTGGCTAATGCATTTTTTGAGAATATCTCAGGAACGGTACGTCTTAGAAAACTGAGCCCTATATGCTTTTACATAGGAGCAGTATTATAGTAGTTATATTCTTGTACATAGGAGCAGTATTATAGTAGTTATATTCTTGTACATAGGAGGCAGTATTATAGTAGTTATATTCTTGTACATAGGAGCAGTATTATAGTAGTTATATTCTTGTACATAGGAGGTAGCAGTACATAGGAGCAGTATTATAGTAGTTATATTCTTGTACATAGGAGGCAGTATTATAGTAGTTATATTCTTGTACATAGGAGCAGTATTATATATAGTAGTTATTTATTGTACATAGGCAGTATTATAGTACATAGTTATAGTATTCTCGTACATAGGAGCAGTATTATAGTAGTTATATTCTTCGTACATAGGAGGCAGTATATTATAGCGTATTATAGTAGTTATATTCTTGTACATAGGAGCAGTATTATAGTAGTTATATTCTTGTATACATAGGAGAGCAGTATTATAGTAGTTATATTCTTGTACATAGGAGCAGTATTATAGTAGTTATATCTTGTACATAGGACGCAGTATTATAGTAGTTATATTCTTGTACATAGGAGCAGTATTATAGTAAGTTATATTCTTGTACATAGGAGGCAGTATTATAGTAGTTATATTCTTGTACATAGGAGCAGTATTATAGTAGTTATATTCTTGTACATAGGAGGCAGTATATAGGCAGTTATATTCTTGTAGAATAGGAGCAGTATTATAGTAGTTAGTATTCTTGTACATATAGGAGCAGTATTATAGTAAGTTATATTCTTGTACATAGGAGCAGTATTATAGTAGTTATATTCTGTACATAGAGAGTATTAATGGTGTATATTTTGTACATAGGATGGTCAGCATTATAGTAATGTCCTTAATTTTAGCTTTACTTGTATAACCATTAATAAGGAAGCGACTGAGTAATTAATATCCGCGTATTCAGTATAAGACTTACTATTTATTCTTGTACAATAAGGTGCTCTAGGACCAAATTGTTATAGTAAAATAAAAATATGTACATAATTATTCTAGAATGTATAAACCTATGGGCAGGAATATATCTTCATGAGGGCTATGCTAAATGTAGTTTCGTATATAGGTATATTCTTGGTACAACATAGGAGAATAATATACTCGGATAGATACTGCAGTCCATTAAGAAGGCTTAGCGTAAATATGGGTAGGCAACGTTGCATATTTCTTGTACATCTTAACTTGGTAGTAAGGAGAGCTAATAAATATATTTCATTAATCTGGGATGTGTTATACCTTACCTATAGTATACACTAATTAGTAGGGCAGATGATATTTATAGTGTAAATTTATAAAATGATGCTCTGTATTGTAATATTATGTAACACTCATATGGACGTTACGTCGATGTAAAATCCAGAATATCTATAGCATAAGTTTATTCTTGTACATCTATGTTAAGAATGAGTTAAGGGCAGTATATATAATTATGAGTTGATATCTCTTCTTGCTTTACCATAGGAGCCTCAGTCTTATACTTCTTTATTATATAGTAGTTTTATACTTTCTTGATGATCGCTAAGGGTTGCAGTATATTTAAGATAATTGGTGAGGCTCATTATCTTTGTATACATTGATGAGCAAGCTATTATGTAAAGTTAACTTA
This sequence comes from Rhinella marina, assembly GCA_900303285.1. Classification (NCBI taxonomy): domain Eukaryota; kingdom Metazoa; phylum Chordata; class Amphibia; order Anura; family Bufonidae; genus Rhinella; species Rhinella marina. The sequence goes on along the minus strand of ONZH01014895.1, from coordinate 19,601 downwards.
ATAATGCTATATCATTTTGCCATGAGTATAAATTAGTTAGATATTAATGTAGAATAATTATCTATATATGCTCCAGTACAAGAATTAAAACTATATATCGCCTATGTACAAGAATATAACTACTATAATATACTCCTATGTACAGAAATATAACCTTATCTATAACTACTATATCTGCTCCTATGTACAAGAAAATAACTACTATAATACTCCTATGTCGAATTATAACTATATAATACTGCTCACTATGTAAAGATATGGCTCAGTTCTAAGACTACGTTCCTAGATATTCTCAAATGCATTAGCCAGAAGCCTGCCATCTTTTCTCTTTATATCCCACTGCAAACACGGATCACATGCTCATTATCCATAGAAGCTTGAGGCTTAGTCTCCCATACCACAGTTTTGCACAGAATTTCATAAAACCCTGCATTTTCTTCACTGTATAGGTCAGGTTTAAAGGGGCAGGGACTGGAATTCAGTGGAGCAGATGGCTACGAGGATTAGAGCGTCCGTTGAGGATTTTAAGGTCTGAGAGTGTCGGCTTCTGGTATAGGAGAGGGGTTACAAGGGGCAGTATTATAGCTTTAGTGCTCTACATCTCATTGTACATAGGAGCAGTATTAATAGTAGTTTATATTCTTGTACATACGGAGTGCAGTATTTACGGTAAGCGGCTGTATGTTTTTGAGTTCCCTGCTCCCTAGTTCTGGGAAACAAACTTTCAGTCTGTTATGCGCACAGTATTATTTATAGCTACGCTGTGTTGATTCTTGCTTAGATTAGACGCAGTCGATTATTGTTATCGATCACTTGGTCATTCATATTTTACAGTAGTTAGTAATAATAGCTCTAAGCAGAGATCATTAATATATTAGCGAGGTATTATAGGGAGAAAGTAGGTATCAATTCTTAAGTATGTACATATGAGGCAGTATTATAGTGACAATCTATACCTTGTGTGTACCCTTCCTGATATAGGGCAGCCATCATTACTCTGTAGGAGACAGTTGACCCTATACCATCTGAGTTTGTACCTTCTTGTGTACATAGGTAGTCTAATTAACAATACTTACTTGTAGTTTCATTATTGAGGTATATTAATTTTAGTCAATTATATACACGCTCCGGATAAGCAAATTTAGTAATCGTATAGTTTACACTCGCACTCCGCCGAGTGGTGGCACTCTTGTCCAACTCTTTCACGTGCTTATACTAGGGGTCGCATGACACTATCAGCAGCTAACAGACAACACTTTGTCATTAATATTGAGTAATTCATTGTAGTTATTTCTTCTCTCACACATACGTCCAGAGGTCGGCAGGTAATTATCAGCGCCGGTCTAAATGAATATTATACTGATAACAGTAGAACTGCCAGTTTTTATGTTGTAATGTTAATGAATGCTACTCTTGATGATATACTCAATGTCACATACACAGGTAAGTACAACGAACGTGAGAGAATATCGCTCTGTGCGAGTGGTGATTTTGAGAGACACCGGATATCTGCACCTGCTAAAATGTTCGATCAGCTCACTCCGTTTGATATTTTAATAATATAGGAGGACACGATCCCAAAGGACAAGACCCAAGACACTAAACCAACTTTCAATATAATTCCCTCTTCGCCGCCATTTAGAGGCTGCATTGAATGATCATATCTTAGACACGTAGTTTTATCGGGCGACACAATATCACTCCGTCTCATCATCGCGATCGATCATGAAGGGAGGTACTTATCAGGCTACTTTAACCTATTCTGACAGGCCTCTTCGACCGATGGATTCCTAGTCGCCTCTTGATACACCGAAAGCAATCTGCGCATCATGACTTGCCCTTTAACAGTGCACTGCTCTCACACGTGACGCAGGGACGCGACTCGCTCTAGTAACCTAAGTGCACCAGCCTGTTCGCTCACTGTCAACAGTTCCACTTACATTAAATACATGGAGACTAAGCGATTTAATCAACGACGCGCCGTGCCTGGTCTATCATTCAATCACTCTCTGCGAGAGGTTTACTTCCACTTATATCGGGACCCAATTTTTGACGAAGCTTTACAAGGAGTTGTGCTTTCTTCTAATATACGCACCACACATCGACGACACACACTTCTTGTTGTGAAGTGTGGGTAGTGGCCTCACCTACAGTGCCCTCACTCGCATGGTCTAATAATGAGTGCTGTGACCTCGCCACGTAGTCGCCTGCCACTCTCATACCTGATGCGAGTCAGGAGTAGGGCTCGCCACATCTGCGGACTGTACTGCGTTCAGGTTTTATGTGTCAGTTATGTCAAGATCCTTCACAGTTAATTTGACTGGTGGGGTCTTGCTCCACTAGAACCAGTGAACTGAGGTGTAAAGAAGGGGTCTGGCAGACGCTCTACCACTAATTTGGTGCTGTGCATACTTATCTGTTTATAGCGGTGACACGCGCCAATCTTATGATGTTACGTCTTAACGTCGGCTGTCTCTCTAACTAGGGTAGGCTGTCAGCTAGTCCTCATTTTCATTGCAGTTATATAGACAATAAAGCCCTCTCGAGCTACGATTCGTTTGACGGTGTTGAGAAGCTGGAACCCCCAACCCATGCAAATGGATCGTGGACTGGACTTAAAAGGAGTATAAACGTCCATAACGAATTTTTCAAGCTACCCGAAATAAGGTAGTCACCTTCTCGCACACAAAATAAACTGTGACTAAAATTATAAACATATTTTCAATGATTCTTGAGAACATGTGCCGAAAATTTAGAGCATTGAGAGTAATGAACATTCCTCACAGTTCAACTGAAGATGCGTCTGCTTGCTGACAGTTCCAAGCAAGTACGATTTGAGAGCCTTCTGTAACTGCAACAAGCCCCACTACGCTGTAAAAAGTAAGAGAAAGAACGCACAGCAAGGCAGACGAGTAACCTCTACCACAAATACTAGAACAGGGGCGAACACATGTACAACCCCTTAAAAAGTGTCTATAAATGTTAGGCCGATATTTCTAGTCTACTGACGAAGTATAACTCTCTCTTATTCTTCAACAAGTGAGAGCCGAATAGCATCACCATGAGATCTTTCGTATCACTGACAATTGATTAGATACCATAAGCAACTCCAGCAGCATGATTAGTCCACAATTATTATGGATTAGGTACACAGCTCAGCCAGTACAAGTCATCTAGCACATGATAAGATTAGTATAACGACTCAGTCAGACTATGTCATCACGAACACAGATACCTAAGGTGATTTAGATTTCACGAGCAGACTTCAGACCAACAAATTAATAAAGCAATAAGTCCGACAGTCAAAAATTGAATAACTGGCCCCATGATGAGCATTGTTATGATCAGCCGCAGCTCAGGGCAGAAAAGTATCTGATCGGACATCATTAGAGATCATATGTGATGTACTAGCTCTGCGCGTACAGTCATATCGAAAAAAAAACATGAGAAAATTAAAATACATAACTAACAGGCTATGTATCACGTGATCAAGATTTAAGCATGAGCTTCGCGAGCAGAACAGTTATTCACAACCACATGAGTAAGAGAGGGACAGAGTTATAACACACTCTTTGTAATATAGCTCGAATAATGTATTACACATATAGATAGACATTAAAGTTAGCTAACAATCATATCAGTAATATAAGTTATCATACACATTGACAGAACTTAGATACAGCTATAGGTCAAACCAGAAGAAAGGAGTATTAGGCTACAAAGATAGGACTTGAGATAGATGACATCGCTAGTAGCTGCATCAACCATCCATCAATAACGCTTTATATACACAGCTCAAGGCTAGTCAGTATCACCATTGAATAATGGATCACCATTAGAGTAACAGACAATCAAGACAGTCCGATTCACATAATAGAGATTAGTACACAGCTCAGCAGAACAGTATCAACAGCACACGGAACTTAGAATGCAGCAAGTTTCAGCAGATCAGATATCCGACACGGATATAGGATCGATACAACAGCTCACCAGAACAAGTATCATCACATGATAGACTATAACTATACGAAGCTCAGGAGGCAAGCCATCAGTAAAATCTACACCAGTCACAAGAGTATACTAGACATAAGACAAGGCTACAGGCACAGGACAGTAACCCTGAAGTCACATGAAAGGATAAATAGACTTAGAATAGCAGAGTCACTCAGCAGACAGTATTCAGACAACAGCAAAGGAGTTTAGATGACACGCTCAGCAGACAGTATCAACAACATGGATAGGATTAGATTCAAGGAGGCACTGAGGAGTTTCTGGAAAGTAGCAACCACATGATGGTGGGTCTTGTATCGACACCCATATCAATTGTTGCAGGTCATATTGTACGGATCGTATAAAATATGAATGGGCCTAAGTAGCATAACGGCGAACTCCATTGCAAATTGGGCACATTCACTATAGCGTCTGCGCCTTTTTTCGAGTAAAATAACTGTTAATTACAGAATATTGGGCTAATTAATTGTCTGACAAATGGAGCAAACTGATTGGTTCGTAGTGATAATTTTTATTGTCATAATTACTTCAGCATATATTATAGAGGAAGTAATTTTGGAGTATGGTCTTATGATAGTTTTGCACCTTTGTTTTTGCATCGCTGATCACTAGGATATGCCTCACCAATTCGATCTGAAACGGTGGCAGATCGCCCACCAACGGTCTCTGGGCCGATAATGGGTTGCCATCAAAAAGAAGGCGTCAGACTGGGCGTACATGACCGAGAATTGGAAGAGAGAATAGTAACGTGTGTCACGCTGCGACTATGATCTTGAGCTATCCGGCGGTGCTCACCCACTCACACAAGACGTCATCACCCAAGATATGCACTAGGAGTAAGTTGCGTGCGCATGCGTGGTGCCACTGACTCCCTCTCATTGAGTGGCGCTTTGCTACTCATCGTTTGGGGCTCCGTTCTTGGTGATAAGGTGAGACGGGGCTCATAAGCACTGAATATGGCCAGACCATTGGTGTCAGGAAGTGGTTGGAAGATGCCCAATATTAGAAAAGTGAGACCACTAACTGTATCCACTCATTTTTGGAGGCACATCGCCATACCTTACCTCGCTGAGTACCAGGTTAGACTCCCTGGTATTCGCATCTCAGTCCACATATTCCAGGGGATGTATCTGCAATAGCACTGTTACAACAAACAACTAAGTAAAGAAAGATCCTCGCAGTGCGTGTGAGCGCAATGCGTGAGTCCCCTTACACAACATCGTTGTGAATTCGTAAAAGGAATCAGATAGGGGCTAGTGCACAGGCCAGCTATATAGGGCGTTTATTCGAGCTGTCTCTCACCAAATCTATAGATACATCTAGTATATTGCCCAAAGGGCTGAGCATTCACAAGATAGATGCGGGAGAGCTGTATATTCTGGATTTACGACAGAGGGAACATTAACTGGTGTTCTTGGAATTCAGAAGATCTTGATACGAAGAAACCTCCATCCTGAGATTGTTGTATTTGGTGTGAAAACACATCACGGAAAGATTCCACGGCACGCTAATGGTGATTTTGTTTGACGCGATGCGCTAAGGAGACATTAGATGGAAGGCATTGTGAGCCTGGATATTGGACGAACTCGTACTATAGCATGATAGGGCAAGGAGCTGGGAGGATTGAGCGATTTAGCAATGGAATCTCTGGAAGTAATATATTGAGGTTTGTGGCCAGCATAGGAGAGGGAGGCTCTTGGAAATCGATCTGATGTGTGCAGGGAGGGGGAATGTAGGACAGATCCGCTGAAGTCTACATTACATAATCAGCGTGAAGGTTGTCACTAAATTCCTTAAGGCGTACGCCGTGTGACCTCTACTGATGAGGGACACGCAGTGGATGGGAAGATATAAAAAATGCTTAAGAATAGTATTAAATGGAAGTGCTAAGGTCTTATGATTGGGAGTGGAGGAAATTTTTTTCCTAAGTTGAGGAAAACTGGCTTCTACTCAAGGGTTTTTTGCTTCCTCTGGATACTTGTAAGGATAACAGGCTGGAACTGGTGGGACAGAGGGCTTTTTTCGCCTTATAACTTGTTGTTACGCACTTGGATGTAATTGACGATATAAAGAGCGAGAGCGAGTTGGAGTTTCTACTACCTCAGATGCTTACTATAACTAGCTGGTATAGTGAGTAGAGAGCGTATATATGGATAGTCGGCGCGCATATAAAGCACAAATAAACTCATACCATTTGAAGATAATGCAGATTCCTCCTTTCATTTTCGCAAGGAAGCTTTGAGACACATGCAAGACGGCTGAAGAGTCACTGCGATTGTTGCTATGGGGTCAAACTAGCAGTTTTCTTATAGAGCAGCTTTTGTTAAATCTTTCTCCCCTCATCACGGAATAGATCATAATCCTAAATCAGGCTCCTCCTCTTATAGATGGGCACGCACCTGTTACAGTCGGGTCAGACCCTTCAAATCCCCTTCCATGCTTGTCGCGTATAGCTGCTCGATGGAAGACAAAACTTTGCTAAACTTAGTCAAAGCTGGAGCACTTCCGGAGCGGTAAAGTTCAAAGAATAGTGAGGAAGGAGCCGCTATGCTTCATGATCAGGACTGCGATGCAGTCCTAGATTTAGTAAATTAACCTATAATCCCTCTTATACTAGCTATAGACATTTTAGAAAATGAGCTTAACATCTCAGTAACCTGCCCACCAACTAACAGTCATTATGAAACGGTTCCCGACTATCAGACAGCGTGTTCAATAGAAGTACACTAACGCTGCACTCACTCGCATCACGCAGAATTTTCAGGTGACAGACATATTCTGGACCACCATAACAATTTAACAATAAGTCCACCTAGAGTAGATCAATTTAATATTCTTCATCAGTTCCCACCTGCTCATCAAGCGTGGGTTTACAAAGCAACAACGCGATTGAGTCGCGAACTTCGGACCTCATAAAGTTCAAAGTGTGACGTCTTTTCAAGACCGCAGGTAGTGATCTGCTATGTAGTGTATAACTCCCTTTATGTCCATTGCTTTTTAAGAATACTTGGAGTGAAGAGGACAGAGTGGATGGGGTCAGTCCACGACCATGTTCTTACTGGTGTCTGACCGAGACTATGGCTGCACACTGACGACGCCAGCTGCTACTGAGCTGATAATACCTCAGAATATAAACCGATACTGGAGAATGCGCTGTTGAGGTTTTCCGATGGGAGATGGAATTGTTGGTAGTGAGCCATTATTTGGATTGGAAGAGTTGCTAACAGCTAAGATATTAGCCTCTGGGTATGGCTCGCATTCTAAGTGACAACTATCATGGTTCGTGCCTAATTGCGCACATAATTGAGACGTGCCATGAAAGCTTCTAAGTTAGCTGGATGGTACATTCTAACCGAGAGGAGCACTAAAATATGTTACTGATGTCTCAGCCAGTCGTAGCAGAGGCTGTCCCTGTTCATAGAAACAGCCTACCTATGGTATGATGGTACGGAGTACACATGAATCAGTCACAAACGTCAGTGTTACCAAAAGATGAGACGCATCATCTTGTGCTGTGACTGTAGAGTGCAAGTCGAGCTGGTTTGGTTAGAAAATGGCACCGCATTGGCAGAAACACTAATACAACCGTCGATTTACTATTTGGTCACAAGTGACCGCACATCATGTGGCAGAGCTTAGGCCAATAGTTTGTGCTATTCACTCTCATTATATTCTAACTATTGCGCATCCTTCACCTTAAAGTGGAGGTGAGGAGCGCAATGAATTTCACATGCTGATCAGCAGTGATGATTTTTGAAACACATAGTATAGGAATGGAAATGGATGAGAAATGGTACAGGAGATAATCACATAAATAGTGAATAATTGCAATTATGCCACACTTTTATGGATTTAGTTTTTACAGCGTTCACTGTGCGGTAAAACCCACCTGTTCCCTTCATTCTCCGGGTCAGTGCAATTACAACAATACCACATTTATATAGTTTTTTTTTTTAGTTTTAATACTGAGAACAAAATTAAAACTTTGGGAAAAAAATATATTTTTTCTTCGCATTGCTGTGTTCTGACACCCAGAACGTTTTTATAACTATGTCCATGAAGCTGTGTGGGGGCTCATTTTTTTGCAGGGCGACTTGCAAGTTTTTTTTTTAATTTACTAATTTATTTAATATTTTGGAGTATGCTTGACTTCTTGATCACTTTTTAATAAATTTGTTTTTGAGATGAAGAGACAAAAAACGCCTAATTGGCCAATTTTTTTTTCCCATGACATAAATACATTTATATTTTAATAATTCAGGAATTTTGGGATGTGGGATGCTAATTTTTTTTTATTTTTATTTTTTATTTGGGGAAAGGGAGGTGATTTGAATTTTTATATAATTTTTTTGTTTAATTTTTTTTTTTTACACTTTTATTAGGGCCCGTTCACATCACCGTTAAGGATTCCGTTCTAGCTTTCCGTTATAACATCGTTATAACAGAAAATAACGGAATCCATAGGACGGAAATCAAAACGGACACCTTTAAGAGGCATCCGTCATAATAGAAGCCTATGGGAAAGCATAACGGATCCGTCTGGTTTCCGTTATGCTGGACGGAAACCAAAGTTCTGTCGACAGGAAACCAGACGGATCCGATATGCTTTCCCATAGGCTTCTATTATGATGGATCAAAACGGAATGCCTCTTAAAGGTGTCCGTTTTGATTTCCGTCCTATGGATTCTGTTATTTTCCGTTATAACGCTGTTATAACGGAAAGCTAGAACGGAATCCCTAACGGTGATGTGAATGAGCCCTTAAAAGGGTTTTTCAGAAGTTTACTAGATAGGTCATCAGTATGTGATCACTGGGGTCCAACACCCGGGACCCCGGCCAATCAGCTGTTTGAGAAGGCACCAGCACTACTGTGAGAGTTGCAGCCTTCTCCCTGCTCACCAAGTACAGCGCCATACATAGTATAGAGGCCGTGCTTGGTATGGCAGCTCAGCTCCATTCACTTCTATGGGGCTGGGCTGCGCCTATGCCACGTGACAGATGTTCGTCATGTCACTGGCCTAGGGAAAGCTGGAGAAGGCCCTGTGTCAGACCCCCACCAATCAAAAACTGATAACCTAGCCTGAGGATAGATTATCAGCATTAAAGTCTTCGAAAACCCCTTTAAATCCCCTTTAAGGGGCCTTTAATATGCAATCTTTAGATCCCTTCTCCCATACACTACTGTGATTGAATACAGTAGTGCATTGGAAATTTATTATATTCCTGCAGGGCTCAATACGAACTACTGGAATTCTTCAAAGAGAGAACGACTTGCCCGATCTCCGTATGGTGAAGCTGTTTGGGACCCAGAAGAGCAGCACTCCAAGAAAAAGCCACCTCAGATGCAGTGGTCACAATTGACACGGCATCTGAGGAGTTAAATGTCTCCGATTGGCGTTATCGCCGATCGCAGACATTATATCCCGGGTCTCTGCTAATTAAACCAGAAGAAACCTGGCCGCTGTGTCGTCTGCTAAGTTTGTGAGCAGGTGCCATCTTTCAATACCTGACTTCCACCGTACATTTACTGCAGTGGTCAAGAAGGTGTTTTTAATGATCATTTTTGGCCCTACTGGTCCACACGAGTCAGTTTATGAGATTGTGGACTGAAATTTGTATTCCTTCATGCTGAGGAATTTTGAAGAAAACCTAAAAATATACATCTACAGGATTCCAACCGTTCAGTTCTGGATTGTCTAATCCCACTAGTCCAATGGCAATGTCCAACTATTAGCGGTGCATCCTTAGAATTTCAAAAATTTCTCATATAATGTAATGATATAGTATTAGAGTGAATGTACCTGCTCTTTATAGATACACAAGTATCTTAGATTGTATATTGTGAAGGTTCTGGTAGTCCCGGTGGTCTAGAGTCTACCCAAATGTAGAAGTGAGACAATTTTTGGAGTATTAGGTGGCAGACTCCTGTAATCTGTCTCAAGAACATCTGCTAATAGTTCTGGACCATTGATACCTAAATGTTAAAGAAACAACACGTTTTAAGCTTCCTTTCATTCACTCTCACACTATAATCTGTTTTTTATGTGTTCTCTTGATAATTACAGACATTATTCTTGTTCTTCAGCCTCTCGTTAAATCTTCTCCTGTGAATTCTCATAATCATTATTCTATCAGAAGGTAAACAGAACCGTCTGGCGTCTTTTATCAGTCGGCGAGAGTTAGGAACGTACATTTAGGACCTTTTTTTTTTTTTGGCCGTCTCTCTTTTTGATCTGATTCCAGGTCCCTGCGCAGCTGAACACTAACAGAGAACAACGATTTAGAAGTGCGGCTGGCGGCCAAAAACTCCAACGAAAAACAAAAATATGAGCGTCCAAACAAGAGGACATCACAGGAATCACTGAAGCGCCGTTATTTGCACAAGCATTTAAACATTGTAACAATGGATGGAACGTCGGTGGAATTTTAATGCTTCCGGGGATGAACGTCATAAGGTGATGACAACTTAAAAAACTGGATAAAGAAGTAGGGGGCCATCAAAGATGTTCAGAGCTCTCTCCTCTCCTCCCTTGAGACATTGGGAAACTGAACAAGTACAGGATGGGCCATTTATATGGATACACCTAAATAAATTGGGAATGGTTGGTGATATTAACTTCCTGTTTGTGGCACATTAGTATATGGGAGGGGGGAAACTTTTCAAGATGGGTGGTGACCATGGTGGCCATTTTGAACTCGACCATTTTGGATCCAACTTTAGTTTTTTCAATGGGAAGAGGGTCATGTGACACATCAAACTTATTGAGAATTTCACAAGAAAAACAATCGTGTGCTTGGTTTTAACGTAACTTTATTCTTTCATGAGTTATTTACAAGTTTCTGACCACTTATAAAATGTGTTCAAAGTGCTGCCCATTGTGTTGGATTGTCAATGCAACCCTCTTCTCCCACTCTTCACACACTGATAGCAACACAGCAGAAGAAATGCTAGCACAGGCTTCCAGTATCCGTAGTTTCAGGTGCTGCACATCTCGTATCTTCACAGCATAGACAATTGCCTTCAGATGACCCCAAAGATAAAAGTCTAATGGGGTCAGATCGGGAGACCTTGGGGGCCATTCAACTGGCCAACGACGACCAATCCACTTTCCAGGAAACTGTTCATCTAGGAATGCTCGGACCTGACACCCATAATGTAGTGGTGCACCATCTTGCTGGAAAAACTCAGGGAACATGCTAGCCTCAGTGCATAAAGAGGGAAACACATCATCATGTAGCAGTTGAATGGCCCCCAAGGTCTCCCGATCTGACCCCCTTAGACTTTTATCTTTGGGTTCATCTGAAGGCAATTATCTATGCTGTGAAGATACGAGATGTGCAGCACCTGAAACTATGGATACTGGAAGCCTGTGGTAGAATTTTATCAAGCTGTTCGGGAAGAGAAGAAAGGTGCATGGAAGACACAGTCTGCGTCACTCCTGCAATTCCCTATGCATTTCTTACCGGAGGCAGTGATCGAAAGTTCAACATCTGTGTGTCTTCCTTTACGGTTTTCATGGCCCTACACTAAGGAGAAGACAGGGTGCAGGCCAAATAGAGGCCATTGCTTTCATTGCTTGATGTCGTGTTTGGTTTATAGGTACAAGGTACGCTCAGTGGCCACTTTCTAGTTCCGTAGAACGATCAGATTTCTTCGTGACATGGATTTAGAAAGATCCTGCACCTGTGCACTCGTGCCGTGACCAAGCGTGTGTACCATGCATCTTCACAGGAATCCGGAATGAAGCTGAAGATGTTGTGTGCACGCGCCATTCTGGGCACGGGATCTCTGTGCTAGACTAAAGGGTCTAGAGCTGTCAATCTAAAGACAGGGGGCGTGAACTACAGCAGAGGGGCATCATTATGGAGCACCAGGGGCAGGGGCGTAGCTAAAGGCTCATGGGCCCTGGTGCAAGAGGCATCGCTGGAGTGGTGCTCAAATAATTTATTTGCATATTTGTAAAAGTTAATTTTTCTCCACCAACAGACCACCGACAGCAGAAGAAAGGTATAGTTTTTGTCAGCCTCAGCAACCCTACTAGGCTATATGCCTGATTGGGTAGGGTTGAGCCTCTTTAAATCACCTCTGCCTCCCACACCCAGCGGTACTTGTGTAGAGATCTGTACTTATCTGCTCCTTGCCACTCTGTTCCAGCTCCATAGTTCCCAGGCTATCTTTACTGGACTTCTGGTTCCCTTGTGTCAACTTCTGCATGGACGGGGTCATGTGAGCCTCTGCAGCAAATGACTGGACTCAGCAGTGACATGTGACCCAGCAGGTATGTGCCACTTGGAGACACGTCACTGCTGAGGCCAGTCGTGACCACACCCATGAGGAAGTTGACAGAAAGGGTCTGGAAGTCAAGTGGAGACAGTCTTGGAGTCATGGAGCCTGATCATAGTGGCATGGAGCAGATAAGTATAGACTTCTTCAAAGGTCCTGCTAGATGGAGAGAGGGATGGTGGAAGTGATTTTTTTTTGGGGGGGGGAATCCTGGACAACCTCTTTAAGGTTATTCAGAGCTTTTCTAACCAAATTCTTTTTAAAATCCTTTATTTTGAATTTGAGAAGGTGAGAAGAGGGTGGAACTCTCTACCAGATGAGGTTATCATGGTGAACTCACTAAAGAAGAAGAGGCCTGGAAGTCTGGAGTGGAATAATTTTACAGGTTATAGTTACTGGAATTATGGAGAAAGGTTGTTGATCCAGGAAATTATTTTGATCGTCTGAGTGAAGTCAGGAAAGAACTTTTTTCCCTTAGGATGAGGAAAATTGGCTTCTATCTCATGAGGTTTTTTTTTGCCTTCCTCTGGATCAGCCATGCAGAATAATAGTCCGTGCCCACCAGCATCTCCTCCGGCACATCCTGCTTGCTGCTCTACGCTGCAGGCCATATGCAATCTTCCCCACCTGTTTCGTGGTTCTCATTTCCTTATCCAGTGCTCCTCCTAGCTCTTAAAGGGCTAATCTGTCCCTAGACAATGGCAGCTTCCCGGTCCCTCTCTTGTCTAGTCCTGTAAAGGTGTTTTACTGTATTGTTCTGGCCTGTACTGACCTCTGCCGGATCACCTTATTAACCCTGTGCCTCCTGCCCCGACCTTTTGGCTGTTTACCATACTTCAAGAACTCTGCCTGTCCTGATCTCAGCTTACTCTCTGTCCAACCCTTTAACCCCTATATATCAGTATCTGTGTTCTCTTAATTCAGAACCCAGTATACTGACCCACTGTAAAGATTCCCAAGTATACAAAAAAAAAGTCAATTAGTGAAAATGTATCACATAAAATCATTTTTATATTCATCAGTGTACACAACGTAGATTCCAATGATTTATTAATCATTCCAGTTCTTTGACTGAACAACGGCAATAAATTCTCTGGAACTTAGTGAATAAGGCAAAAATATCCAAGTAGATAAGTATGGACGCAGAGACCTGCACCTGACATACATATATACTAATGTCTGTAGATGTATTCTCTCAACAGAGCATGAATGATCCCTATGCAAGCAATGTCCCGCCCCGTAAGACAGAATCCTAATGGTCATGTTGCTGTTTTTGTACCAATAACACTGTCATTTTGCAATGTTTTGCCTTGGTTTTGGAAAAAAGGGGAAAATCTGACTTCTACATGTGAATAAACCCTAAGAGTGTCCGGATAAATCATTAGGAACTCCTTAAAGTTGACCTGCTGATCAGTTTACATTAGGGAAATGGTCAAGAAATATTAGTAGTGACCTTTAGCAGAGTCCTCAAGTCAAAGGCCAGAGGTCATACTATAGAGGAGAAGATCATGTTTCTTCAGGCCATGAACTTTAGGTCCAATGCTCTCTACTACTGCACCACCACCAGCAGACATACCAGCAAAGCCTCAGTGGACACAGACTGTGAAGGCACCTCCTTAGCTTTCTTACTGGTCTTTTTGAACTCTTCTTCAAAGGAACAGCTGCTGCTGGATTAGTCTGACTACTATTTTGGCCTAGTTTTTCTTTATTACCATGGATTCTAGGTTCTAAGAGGTATTCCAGTTTTAATGATTAAATTTATGTAGAAAATAGGATGTTGAACAATTTTATGATATACATCTAATTAAAATTTTGCTCACAGACCTTTATTATATCCATACGGTAACCTTTCCCTAAAGACAAAAAAAAGGTACAGGCCGTACAGCTCATTTTAATCCCGTAGAATGCCTCCATAGGAGAGTTGGATAGGACTAAACATGGTGTCAGTCATGTGACCCTCACACATATCATATGACCTTTCTTTCAGTTAACTGTCCAGGTAGGTAACAGGTGAATAGTAGTGTTCTGAGGAGTGGAACATGTACAGTATATACAGTACTACTACCTGCAGCATCTCATCATGTCTGTCAGTGTCTGTGTAGAAGCAGATGTATGTGTTGTTTACACAAAATTATATTAACAACATGACATCACCTAGAGACAGGCAGCCTTTTTACATTAACTAGAGACAGGCAGCCTTTTTACATTAACTAGAGACAGGCAGCCATTTTACATTACCTAGAGACAGGCAGCCATTTTACCACATCACCTAGAGACAGGCAGACATTTTACATTACCTAGAGACAGGCAGCCATTTTACATTACCTAGAGACAGGCAGCCATTTTACATTACCTAGAGACAGGCAGCCATTTTACCACATCACCTAGAGACAGGCAGCCATTTTACATTACCTAGAGACAGGCAGCCATTTTACCACATCACCTAGAGACAGGCAGCCATTTTACATTACCTAGAGACAGGCAGCCATTTTACCACATCACCTAGAGACAGGCAGCCTTTTTACATTACCTAGAGACAGGCAGACATTTTACATTACCTAGAGACAGGCAGCCATGTGAATATACCCAATAATGTAGATACTGTAATGATCACAATAAAAATCATATTCCAGCACTAGCCCTATTTACTGATCAAATGAATGTGCCCTGTGTACCGTATGCCATGTAATGTTGTTTACCGAATGTCAGGAATTATGTGAAGTGGAGGGTGTCATGGATGCATTACACAGGACTTATACATGGGCTATACCATTCTACTGCATATAGGGCTCAACAGCCTGATATAAGAAAGGTATGTATGCAGAATTATAAATACATGTATATTAAAAAATTGTATGATTTCCTACTATATAAACAAATAAATGAAAAAAAATCCTCTTCAAAGCAGAACATGCTCTACATTATTTAAGTCTTGAGTCTTCTCTGAATCAGTGCAACAGTCAAGAAGTGGTGGTGAAGGTGCATTGGAGACCATAAGACCTCTGCTGAGCTGTAGGAAAACTCTGTAGAGAGGAGCTGTTAAATTATTTGGTATGAAAAATCTAAAAATTATATCGTTCAGGCCCAGTTGTCCAAGTCCACTGGTCACCCCCGAAAAACTTTGGCTGCAGTGTAGTCCAAACAAAGACTGTGCATTAGAGTGAACCAATATGAAGATCGGTCTCCTGAGAATTTATGGTCCTAAAACCTATTTTTTAAATTGATCTGTTCTTCTGCATAGACTGCAAACTCCTCCCCAAAAGCAAAAAGTCCCGGGCTATATCTAGTGTTGAATTAGCTGGAATGCTCGGCCATAAGATTCTTTTACTACATGAGAGTCATTACTCACGTTGCTTTACATCAGGGCAAAAGTCAGCGGGTTCTGGAGTAGGTGCAGTTCAACATCTTTATGGAAAATCAAAAAAAGTGTTTTCCATGGGCATTCCAGACCAAATGATTTAGATTTAAGTACATTTACTGAATTTGTAAATGAGTTGTTGAGGACCATCCCACCTCAAGCCGAAGGCCAGAAGACACAACAGAAAGATCTGGTGTATCTTGAGGCCCTTCACTCGAGGTCTCATGCTCTCCATTGTTGAACTGCAACTCCACGACCAATGAAGGTCCAGGTAAAGACTCAAGGAACAAAGGCCGTGTATTAAGATGAGGCAAAATGGTTGGCCTCCTGACCACTTGGGATTCTTGGAATTTTGAGCTCATGTCCTAAGGTGCTACTGGACCATGTTGACTATATCTGTCCATGTGTCCATTATTTAAGCCTTACATACTAAGTAAAAGAGAACTCATTTAAAGGAGTTGTCCACCTTCTGGTTACTTGTGATCAATGTGTGTATAAGATGACTATATGGCTCTTACTAATCTAGGTATACATTTCATAAGCAATGTCCCCTTGTTAGACAAATCTTCTCTACTGTCCACACAGAGATCCTGTCCATAAGGTGGCTGCTGATGGAGGGTCATCTTTCAAAACAGTGTATTTGAATGAAAGAGACATCACATGGAGGTGTTTTGCCTGGTCACATGACCCTCCATCAGCCGCCATATTTATAGACAAGACCTCTGATGTGGACAGCAGAAAAGGCCTGGAAAACAAGGAGGAATACCTGGCACAGAACTTCAGCAAAGGCTATATTAGTAAGTGCCATATGGTCATCTTGCAAACACATTGGTCAACAGTAACCAGAAAGTGGCCAACCCCTTTAAGGTAAATCTCATAAACCTATTTACACCATTTAGGCAAAATGTCCACGTTGACTTTTGGTTGTGGTAAAATGGTGGTTAACATGTCTGCTGCATGACCTCAACTACAAGTCTGTGGGGAAACAAGTCAGGCTCCCGGTGATCTAAAAAATGCCCGCCATGTTGGAATATTTCCAGTTGTCATTCAACTTTTTCAGCTATAGATATATGTCGAGGTCACACAAGGTACTTGGAAACCCACGCAACCAAAAATAGTCATCGAGCGCTGGTCTTATAGATTATATATATCCTCATATAAGAATATGTCTGGCATATTTACATTTATAACGTTTTGTTGAGGGCCCGAAAATAATAAAACATTTGACGTTCTATAGAAAATTGTCCTATAAAACAGGAATTCAATATCGACAAGGTAAAATTTTGAAATTTTTGTTTCCTTCGTCGTCTTATTTCTTAAATACTTAAACCGTAAGGCGACTTTTTAGCTGGTATGTACAGAAATATAGATGCTAAACTGCTGCCACGTGAAACGCATTGCCTAAAGAAATAACAGAACTCGATATCAAACACAAACGACACAATCAGCATATGCGAAATACAAAAATTGTAAGAAACCGAAACGAAATAATAAATAAAAGAAACATTCGGAGCCAGGAAGCTGAGATTTCTGGCTGTCAATGATCTGTCGGATACACTATGGATGACCAAGTCTAAAAATTCCCATCAGTCCAGCTTTTCTCTGCAAAATTCAAAAACATTGAAGAAAAAAAAATCCACCGCAGAAAAAGGACCTTGAAAACATATTTGTAAAATAAATAGATCTCTAAAACCATAGATTGTCATCCACTAGTAAAGTAACATCGTTTTTTCCTTATACTTTTGACAGAATTTTTGGTCCAGTCCATACTTTCAGTTACTTAGCAGCACTTGCTGTCTATATGACCACAGTTTTTGAGCATTTCAAGTCAGATCTGCAATCCCTTGGACTGTCACTCTGTAGCCAGTTTGACAAGGTTGGCTCTGACCCGTGCTTGGTCCACGGAATCCAGCAGGTTTTTGGCATCCACGGCCAATGCGTGAGAGGCTGTCAACATCTGTTTTTTACATTCTTCGCTTAGAGAAGTCACCGCGTTCTGCTGGGCTAAACGCATCTTATTGATCAGTTCGGCCAAGTCTTTGCTCAGGAGTTTCTGTGTTCCTTCAATCTGCCCCGAAATAAGAAAAAGATAAACAACTAATTCAATTTGCAATTGAAATTTTGGATAAATTTTAATTTTATTTTTTTTAATTTTTCTACCAACTACTCTCGAAGCTCCTCTATTATTTAACTATTTATGTTTTTTTTCAATTTTTATCAATTTGCCACTGCGGTTTTGTACACGTAGAGCTTCCACTGACAACATCAGACTGGGGTCCATTTTGGTGACCCACTAGACCCTAGGGGCAAAATGATAGGCTCCAAATGGGATTGTCTGCTGCCAGACCTTTGGGGACCATGATCGTGTCAAAGTGTAGGATCCTCTGGTGGCCCAGTCCAACACCATCCACTTGTGGAGACTCTCCCAACAGTAGAATAGGTTTCTTTCAGAGGGATCTCAGTAAGGTTTTGCAGGCCCCATTAAAATCCAGTCAAGGACTTTTACTGTACAACTACTGATCTGCCCCAACAACATAAAGCAAAAAAGTAAAGATGAAATACAAAAATTTTGTATATTAAAGGTAAAAGTTACTAAAAATGTTCACTTTTTGGGTGAAATGTTCAGGTTTCTAGAAGGCCTCCTGGAAATTAGTCTGGTCAGTACGGTTACCAGATATGTTACCTCTGTACGAGAAGATGCAGGTAATGACGGAAGGATATCGTCGACACTCCCTATGAGCTTCCGGAGAGTCAACCCAACATTCTGGAAGACAAAAGGCATAATACTGACTGTTTAAGGTGTCCTTCATACAAAAAGTTTAAAAGGTTGTCCGGGATTCATAAAACCTGTCTGCTTTCTTCCAAATATAGTGCCACATCTGTCCATAGGTCATGTGTAGTGCAGTCTCAACTTTGCTGAAGTAAATGAAGCTGAACTGCAATACCATTTTTGATAATTCTGGACAACCCCATCAGATGCTTGGATGGACTTAGTGAGCTAACCATAGTGAGCTTCAACAAAGTACGAGGAAAATGAAAGGGTTAACATTTAACGGATGCATGGAAGGAATCAGATGAAACTATTGGAGTCCAGGTCTTCTTCTCGAGTAGACATGCATGGCTTCCTTTATTTACAGGATGTGGACTCTAGTCCAGGAGATGGCTGACTACCAGACGTGAGCCTCCTAATGCTTTTCATGATGTTCAGTCTAACAATATCTAAGGGCTTATTGCAGTAGTCTCCAACCTATGGCTTCCCATTGGGGTAGATTGGGAGCTATAGCTGGAGAGCTAAGATTGGCCCCCAATGTTCACTGAATGAGTCACCCTTGAAATATCTATATGGAACCATGAATTTGAGAAAAAAAGACATTGATGCGTAGTTGCTGACCAAACCTATCCTTGTCAAAAGACTAAAAGTAATATCTTTAAAGGGAACATAAATTGGAAACCATGGGGTCTGCTGTATTATACATGTTTTTGAGGAGTCTGAATGTCAACAGAGCCACAATTATAGCTTCAACATGGGTGTCTTTCCTATAGTTCCAGTAGTGGTATATTTCCTAGACCAACAGGGGTATAATTTCTAGAACTCTAACAGGGGTATCTTTCCTAGTGCTCTAACAGGGGTATCTTCCCTAGACTTACAATCTTTCCTCGAGTGCTAACAGGGGTATCTTTCCTAGTGCTCTAACAGGGGTATCTATCCCAGAACTCTGACCGGGGTATCTTTCCTAGAGTTATAATGAAGTATCTTTCCCAGAGTTCTAACATGGGTAAATTTCCAAGAACTCTAACAGGGGTATCTTTCCTAAAACTCTAATGGGGTGTCTTTACTAGAGCTCTAATAGGGTATTTTTCCTAGGGATCGCAGCTCCAGTCTTGAATACCTACCTTCCTCCAATGGAGCGGATACACCGTCTCTTACCAACGCCTTCCAGGCCTTAA
>ONZH01014894.1:0-35568 GCA_900303285.1 Rhinella marina | reverse complement strand
TTTTTTTTTTACAGTGTTCATCTGACAAGTTAGATCATGGCTATTTTTATAGAGCAGGTTTTTACAGACTCGACAATTTGAAATATGTCTACTTTTTTGTTTGTTTCAGTTTTACATAGTAAAGCATTTTTTTAAAAAAAAATATATGTTTTTCTGTCTCCATTTTCTGAATGCCATTTTTTTTGTATATATTTTATTGGTACAATTTTTGGGCACATATGATTTTTTGATCATTCAGTATTACACTTTATGGGGCAAGGTGACCAAAATATTGTTTTTGTTTGGCAGTTTTTATTTATTTTGTATGGTATACACCTGTGGGAGTAGATCAAGTGATATTTTTATTGAGCAGGTTGTTATGGACATGGCGATACCTAATCTGCATACTTTTTAAGTACACAAAAAAAATTATGTTTTAGTGTATCAATATTTTGATGAGGTGATGATTTGATTGGTACTATTTTGGGGTGCATATAACTTTTTGATCGCTTTGTATTGCACTTTTTGTGTTGTAAGGTGACAAAAAGTAGCTTTTTTGGCACATTTTGTATTTATTTTTTTTCACTGTGTTTATCTGATGGGGTAGATTGTGTGAAAAATTTAAAGAGCCGGTCGTTACGGACGCGGTGAAACTTATGTGTTTAATATGTGTTTTATTTTTTCCTTTTTTTCTTTTTTTATTAGAAAATCAGGAAAAGGGGGCTTTTTTTTACTTGAAACTTTATTATTGTATTAAAAACATTTTTTTTTAATCTTTATTTCTGTCCCATTCTGGGATTTCAACTTTTAGGGGTCTGATCCCCTCTGCAATGCATTACAATACACCTCGGAATAAGTAAATTACAGAAGTCTCGCGCAACATTGGCGATACAAACTTTGCCTACCCAAAGCCAATACATTTTAATGATGTACGGAAAGAACATTAAAAACAACGTTTTTGAAGGAATCAACTTCAGATCTATGATCGGAAGTTTGATTCACTCAAGCCTACTAATAATGATAAATGAAGTACTGTAAATGAATTTCAGGTGCTTTTTTTTTTTTTAAACAGAGATATCACTCCTTGTCTTATTCTATCTCATTGACATGGATTATTGATTTAGATGGAGTTGCTTTTTGTCCCTACATGAAGTTAGATTATGAATCAATAATGACTGCCAGATTTATCAGAGATAGGTCAATTTTACTAATGCATATGCCTCCCCCCCTCCAAACACACATAAATAACCAAGTAATTGAATACTATCTCTTACTTTGAATAGAATTAAGTCAGTTTTTACTGAGGGTTTTGTTCGCTTTTCTGGCTGGCATGGCATTAGTCTATGATTTTTTTAAAGGGAATATGTCACCGGTGACCTCCCTATCCAACTGTTTTTATAGTCAAATAGCTGGGGTTCACCTGATTAAAACACTGTTTTTCTTTTGTTGATCTGAGACTCCATTTTCTAGTTAGGAATTAGGATCCTTTTTTGAATATGCAGATTAGGCCTTTGGTGCAGTGAAGGTGTGACCTTTGCTCTTGTTGCGCTCCTTTCTGTGGCCAGCCCCTCCCTGGCAGCTTTAGGATCACCACCATTCCTAAGAATGGGGGTACCGTTCCCCCAATCTGATGGAGCAGCAGGTTGGGCATGCAGTCTGGCACTCATTCTCTATGATACTGCTAGAAATAGCCGACTACAGACCTCAGCTATTACCGGCAGTCCGATAGAGAATAAATGGAGCAGCAGGGTGCATATTTAATCTGTCTCTCCATCAAATTGGGGGAACGGGACCCCCATCAATCAGTTAGTTATTCCCTATTCTGTGAATGGAGGATAACTTCAAGACTTGGCACAACCCCTTTAATTTCAGACATAACTTGCTGTTATATTGAGGACAGATACATATATTTAGTTATGGATCAACAATCTATTACATTGACGTTTGTCCAGCTGAATTATTATTAAAGGAAACGACAGTGTTTTCCGAGTATCTTCTTTGTGAGTCCTTTGTAAATATTCCTGGCATGCTGTAATCTCCTCGGTCGAAAAGGATAAAATTTCTGTATCCATTGTATTGATTTTGTTTGAGGCAAGAGTGAAGAAGGAAGTGGTTTTATTAATGTCAGGCACTGCTTTAGATAGCATTGACAAACAGTGCAATGCTTCCGCAGCTGAAGGGGATTGGATTTGTGTTCCCAAAGAAAGAAGCTCTTATCTGTACACTACCATGGGCAGCAATAATAAAGATATGGATACAAGAAAATAAATGTGCAGATGTATTTTTTATAGTATATATCATATTATTATAGCTAATGTGCTTACACATAATTATCACAAGTAATCTATGATTTAGAATATCACATTAGTTGATTCATTCCTTACTTAGTAGATGCTATATAAGTATTGATTCGGGAACACGGTCGGTATTTTTTTTTTGTCTTGAAGGATCCTTAAAGTGAATGTAATCCTTCGAATGCCGTTTATAGTTTAGATGTAGGTAATCTACTTTAAAAGATGAGTTACTTTGAATATATATGGCAGTACTTTTGTGGTTTTTGAGTTATGCTAGGTTCACATCACTGTTTGATCCGTCAGAAACAGTACAGAAAACCAAAAAAAAAAAAAGGATCCTTTATTTTGAGCATCCATTATGCTCATTTCGCATCTCTTTTAGTCATTTCTGTCTGAGATTTGTTATTTTCGACAGGAGAAACAGTCCTCCACAAAGTACTTTTCTTCCTTTTAAAATAACGGATCTCTGATGGAAATGGCTAAAACAGATGCAAAATGAGCATAATGGATGCTCAAAATAAAGGATCCGTTTTTTTTTTATTTTTTGTTATCTGTCATCATCTGCCAGATCAGAAGAACAGAAAATGAAATGGCGATATGAACCTACCCTTACAGTCTTTGTTATATTCCAGACCTGTGTTCACAGTTCATTTTCTTTTCTAGTTTATGGTAAATCTGCTACTATTCCTTGTTAACATTGCTTGTTCTAGTGATTTATATTATGGAGAGGGTAGTCTTGACATCAGCCACTGTATAGGGCTCCACTTCAATATAGAAGAACAGTGATTTGTCTGAGGACAAGTTCAACAACTTTCCCATGGCAAACAGTGGAATTGTGAAAACAGCTCTAGACCATACTATATATTAAATCTATACTGTAGATTAAGGGGGTCATTCATTAAACTGGTGTAAAGTAGAACTGGCTAAGTTGTCCTTAGCAACCAAATAGATTCCACCTTTCATTTTCCAAAAGAGCAGTCAAAAATGAAAGGTGGAATCTGATTAGTTGCTATGGGCAACTAAACCAGTTCTACTTTACACTAGTTTGATAAATGGTCCCATATATTCATATAGATGAACAGGCAATACTAAATATGTCTCTCTGGGGTTCAGGTGTTGAGCTTACCACCAATTACTATAAGGAAGCCAAAGGTCAGTAGCAGCCAAAAAGACATGCAGAGCAGAGTTGTGGTCCTATTATTGTAGTCTTCCAGGGAGTCCTAGACTACACTATATGAACAAAAATATTGGGGTGCACCTCAGGCTTAATCATTCATAGTTCAGGTGTTTCATTCAATCCCATAGCGACAAGCATATAAAATTACACAACGTCTAGCCATGCAGTCTGCCCTTACAAACATTTGTGAAAGAATGGGTCATTTTAAAGATCTCACTGAATTTTAGCATGATATTGTAACAGGATGTCACCTTTGTAACAAGTCAGTTCATTAATTATCTTCCATCCTAGATACAGTATTTCACCATCAACTGTGAGTAGAAACATGCTCATGTTCTGTGGAGATATGAATAACACTTCTCTATCTGGCAGTCTGATGGATGAGTCTGAGTTTTTTGAATGGCAGAACGCTACCTGCCTTACTGCATTGTGAAAGTTTGGTGGAATAGGGATAATGCTATGGCGTTGTGTTTCGGGGGTTGGCCTGGGCCTCTTAGTTCCAGTGAAGGGAGATGCTTCAGCATACAAAGACATTTTGGACAATTGTATGCTTTCTACTTTGTGGGAACAGTTTGGTTAAGGCTGTTTTCTGTTCCAGCATAACTGTGCCCCAGTGCACAAAGCAAGGTCTATAAAGGTACCACTGGGTTTGGTGAAGAACTTGACTTATCCTCACAAAGCCCTGACCTCTACACCTATGAGTAGAAAGGAGATTGGGAGCCAGGCCCTATTGTCCAACATCAGTGTATGACCTCACAAATGTTCTTCTGAATGAATGGGCAAAATTCCATACAAGCACACTCCAGAACCTTGTAGAAAACCTTCCCAGACGAGTAGAAGCTGTTTTAGCTGGCGGAATCAACTTCATATAAATGCCTTTAGATTTAGAATGGGATGTCATAAAACTCCCATAGGTATAGCGTGTAGATGCCACAATACTTTTGTCCAAATAGTGTATAATGGAGCAGGAAATAAATAATGTATATGCACATTGACTTTGTAATAGAAATATCTACTGGCAACTAGAGAGTTATTTCACAGTAACGAATGTATAATACTATAATGTTAAAGGATTAAACTCTTGCTTGGCTGGGTAATAGTGGCTCGCAAGTGAAGCATGTACTGTGGTCAGGGAGAATTATGCAGAAGATAGCATTTTTCGAGCAACATGTTTCATTATACCACAGATTAAAAGCAGTGATCCATTAAAAAGGTCCTGGTTCACTTTTATTTGGACTTTATATTGGACACGCCTGCTGAACACAGGCTCCTCTGCATTATTAAAATATGAAAATCCTTTATGGGTCAAATATTCTAAGCGCACTCAACTACATAGAGTATTTGTTATGAATTCTGATGGAAATGTAGCTGGTAATATGCTGTAATTATATACTAAGCGTCATAATGCTTCTTTCATCATCCAGGCGCATTCTTGCTTTGTGACAATGTGAAGATTAAAATGACTTTAGGTTAAACCATTTTCTTAGACAGTGCAGTTTCGTGCAGTTTACTCCACAGTGACCTTCTGAGAAGAGTCATGCATCACTGGTTGCCAATATCAGCATACAACAGACTGACAGCCTTGTACAAAAATATACCATGCATGTGATAAAGTGACTTAAGAACGGCAGAGAACAATTTAGGGTGGCTTTTATTTATGACCATTTTTCTTCTTATTTTTTTAATATAGTGAACTTCTGATAATTAGGAATGCACAGGACATTTTTTGGATTTATTATATAAAATGGTTAAACAAAAGTAGTAACTGATTCTATTGATGTGCATATCTTGCAAATGTTCGGTTAGTTCACATACAGTACTATGGTTTTGCCTGTAACTAAACATTAAAGGCTATATATACCTTCGGAGGCAATTTTTAAGATGATTGCATGTTACTCATTTTTGACAAAAAGTAGTTTTTTTCAATAGGCCTTTATTAAAAATATTGAGCTGTTCTGTAACAAAGGATTAACTGTTTTTCTAGCTATGTGACTGGTACTTTCACTTTGTGTCGGTCATCTAATAAACCTTATCTCTAAACTACTGAGAGGTCATAAACACTTATTTAAGCCATATTTTCATGCTCTGGTGTGGGGGGGGATATCCCACACCAAGCGCAGGAGGAAGGGGGGGGTGATGGGATTAGGCCTGGAAGAGTAAAGGCAGATGGTCACCTCCTATACAAACCCTAACTCCAGTCCTGCCCTTCTAACAGTATGAACAGGCCTAGAAGGTAAAGAAAAAGGGGGTCAGTCAGCACCACCAAATGAGCAGATGCACGTTGCTATGGCGAAATACACAAAGGAAAAAAAAATACAATGCAACAGCACCCTGCAAAGCAAATCAAGTACAACAATGCCATAGTAGTAGAAGGTATTCTGGTGTTAATGCTACGCTTATTTGAAAAAAATGTAAAAAATTTTTGAAAATTTAAAAAAAAAAAATATATATATGAAATTGAGATTCTTGGCAAATACATTTTGTACAAAATTATCTGAGCCCGTCTGCAAAACGTCAAGGCGATCTCTGTAAGACGGGACCTAACACTAAATACTACCTGTTATGTATCAACATAAAGTTCAGGGAGTGAAGGCTCCATGTGCTTTCATTTCAATGCCAAAATGGCTTCCATTGAATGCAGATACCAACATGCAAGCATAGCTTTATACTTACACTAATTAAAATCAGACTCTGGGGCAGACAGGCTGGTCAGGAGTGCACGACTGAATGGAGTAGCCACACCTCCAATGCAAATTGCAAAGAAAAAGGGGGTCAGTCAGCACCACCAAATGAGCAGATGCACGTTGCTATGGCTAAATACACAAAGGAAAAAAAGATACAATGCAACAGCACCCTGCAAAGCAAATTAAGTACACCAATGCCATAGTAGTAGGAGGTATTCTGGTGTTAATGCTATGCTTATTTGAAAAAATGTAAAAATATAGAAGGTAGGCGAGTTCATACGCTGGAAACCTGGGACCCTAACTGTTCCTGAAGGACCCTGAAGCCAGTGACAGTAATGAGACAAACCGTTCCTCCACCAACCTGGACGAACAGTAGTCTCCCCTAGGCCCAAACACCAAAACATTGGGAAAATATACACCAATAAACGAAAGGGAAGGAATACACTTAGCTTTCCTGAAGATTGTGGCAGCAATGGGATCTCCACAGAGAAACACACACCAAACAACCACAGACACCACAGAAAATCTAAACCGCACAGCATGGTGAGAGAACCAACACTAAATAGACAAAGATAATTACAAATACCTACACCTGAAGGGGGAGGGTGTGGTGAATGTCAGCAACAACAAAACAATCAAAGGAGAACCTGTCAGCTTAACCCATGGGTTGCCAATCTGACAGACCTCATGATACCTGTCACAGGAATGTCCGTGACAGTACCCCCCGCCCCCTTCTACGGGTGGCCTCCGGACACCCAGGACCAACTTTATCCGGATGAGACCGGTGAAAAGCTTTCACCAAACAACTAGCATTCACGTCAGATGCCTGTACCCACATCCTCTCCTCTGGTCCATAACCCTTCCAGTGAACAAGATACTTGGCGATTTAGAATTCCAAACTGCCGTCCACCATGACAGGCGCGGGTGGCAAGGGAGATGGCTCCAATGGTTCAACATATCTCTTCAACAAAGATCTGTGAAACACATTATGAATTTTCAGGGCCTGAGGAAGTTCAAGACGAAATGCTACAGGATTAATGATAGCAGTAATCTTATATGGACCAATAAATCTTGGACCCAACTTCCAAGATGGAACTTTCAACTTAATGTTTCTTGTGGACAGCCACACAGAATCACCCACTCTTAGGTCCGGACCACTCATACGTTTCCTGTCAGCCACACACTTTTGTACTTGTTGCCCATATTTATCAAGTTATTTTAAATTTTCCGCCATATAGATGACAATGATGATGAAAAACGTTCTTCCTCAGGGATACCAGAAGTATCTGAACCAGAAAATGTGCCAAACTGTGGGTGAAACCCATATGCCCCAAAAAACGGCGACTTGCCAGTGGACTCCTGTCTACGATTGTTTATGGCAAACTCCGCCAGAGACAAAAACGAGGTCCACTCCTCCTGGTTCTCAGAAACAAAACATCTCAAGTAAGTCTTCAGACTCTGATTAGTACGCTCCGTCTGTCCGTTCGACTGAGAATGAAAAGCCGAAGAGAAGGACAGTTGTACCCCCAGACGAGTACAGAACGCCCTCCAGAATCTGAATACGATCCAGAATCCCACGATCCGAGACCACGTCAGTGGGAATGCCATGGAGTCTCACAATATTGTCAACAAACACTTGCAAGTGTTTTAGCATTAGGTAGGCCAGGTAAAGCAATAAAGTGCGCCATCTTACTAAAGCGATCAACTTACCACCAGAATAACAGTCTTTTTAGACTAATTAGGCAGGACAGTGATAAAGTCCATAGACAAGTGAGTCCATGGTCTGGACGGGATGGGCAACGGAAGTAGAGGTCCAGAAGGTCGAGTATCTGTCACCTTAGCGTGTGCACAGACACTACAGGCTGACACATAGTCCTCAACACACTTACGCAGGCCTGGCCACCAAAATCTACGAAAGATTAATTCGACAGTGGATTTACTCCCAGGGTGTCCTGCAAGCACCATACAGTGATGTTCCTCAAACACCTTATGACGCAATTCAGATGGAACAAACAATTTCCCAGGGGGGCAAGACTCCGGTGCGTCTCCCTGGGCCTCTCATACCTTAGCCTCAAGATCAGGGTAAAGAGTGGATATCATCACCCCTTCAGACAAAATAGGGAAAACTACATGACAAGACATCCGCCTTGACATTGTTCAAATTATGATTTTGGGTGGTTTATAATGTCACGCTCTGGTGTGGGGGGGAATATCCCACACCAAGCGCAGGAGGAAGAGGGGGGGGATGGGATTAGGCCTGGAAGAGTAAAGGCAGATGGTCACCTCCTATACAAACCCTGACTCCAGTCCTGCCCTTCTAACAGTATGAACAGGCCTAGAATGTAGGCGAATTCATAGGCCTAGGTTCTTCAAAGTAGCCACCTTTTGCTTTGATTACTGCTTTGCACACTCTTGGCATTCTCTTGATGAGCTTCAAGAGGTAGTCACCTGAAATGGTATTCTAACAGTCCTGAAGGAGTTCCCAGAGATGCTTAGCACTTGTTGGCCCTTTTGCCTTCACTCTGCGGTCCAGCTCACCCCAAACCATCTTGATTGGGTTCAGGTCTGGTGACTGTTTAGGCCAGGTCATCTGGCATAGCACCCCATCACTCTCCTTCTTGGTCAAATAGCCCTTACACAGCCTGGAGGTGTGTTTGGGGTCATTGTCCTGTTGATATATAAATGATGGTCCAACTAAACGCAAATCCGCTCCAAGATGCTGTGGTAGCCATGCTGGTTCAGTATGCCTTCAATTTTGAATAAATCCCCAACGGTGTCACCAGCAAAGCACCCCCACACCATCACACCTCCTCCTCCATGCTTCACAGTGGGAACCAGGCATGTAGAGTCCATCTGTTCACCTTTTCTGCATCGCACAAAGACACAGTGGTTGGAACCAAAGATCTCAAATTTGGACTCATCAGACCAAAGCACAGATTTCCACTGGCCTAATGTCCATTCCTTGTGTTCTTTAGCCCAAACAAGTCTCTTCTGCTTGTTGCTTGTCCTTAGCAGTGGTTTCCTAGCAGCTATTTTACCATGAAGTCCTGCTGCACACAGTCTCCTCTTAACAGTTGTTGTAGAGATGTGTCTGCTGCTAGAACTCTGTGTGGCATTGACCTGGTCTCTAATCTGAGTTGCTGTTAACCTGAGATTTCTGAGGCTGGTGACTCGGATGATTTTATCCTCCGCAGCAGAGGTGACTCTTGGTCTTCCTTTCCTGGGGCAGTCCTCATGTGAGCCAGTTTCTTTGTAGCGCTTGATGGTTTTTGCGACTGCACTTGGGGACACTTTCAAAGTTTTCCCAATTTTTTGGACTGACTGACCTTCATTTCTTAAAGTAATGATGGCCACTCGTTTTTCTTTACTTAGCTGCTTTTTTCTTGCCATAATACAAATTCTAACAGTCTATTCAGTAGGACTATCAGCTTTGTATCCACCTGACTTCTGCCCAACACAACTCATGGTCCCAACCCCATTTATAAGGCAAGAAATCCTACTTATTAAACCTGACAGGACACACCTGTGAAGTGAAAACCATTTCAGGTGACTACCTCTTGAAGCTCATCAAGAGAATGCCAAGAGTGTGCAAAGCAGTAATCAAAGCAAAAGGTGGCTACTTTGAAGAACCGGTGCTCGGCTATTGTCGGCGGCCCCATACAAATGAATGGAGGGTGGCCGCGCATGTGCGGTGCGCCCTCCTTGACTTTCAGGGCCCCGTTCTCGATATAGGTGCGCGTCCCAGCGGTGGGACCCGCACCTATAGGACAATGGGGGCATATCCTAGCGATATGCCCCCATTGTCCGAGATGGGAATAACCCCTTAAGTATATAATTCCACATGTGTTAATTCATAGTTTTGATGCCTTCAGTGTGAATCTACAATTTTCATAGTCATGAAAATGCAGAAAACTCTTTGAATGAGAAGGTGTGTCCAAACGTTTGGTCTGTACTGTAGATGAGAAATAATTTTTAGTGAGATAACTAGTAATGAGAGAATTTCTTGAAATTCGATGTGCATTAGATTCAGCCACATCAGTCAAGTAATTTAATTTGGATCTGGATAAATTTGACCAAGATCAAAAGTGTGCCAATCGCCCTGAATAGTTGTGGATGGCACATTGAGTTCTCCTAGGACTGTATGCAACTCATTTCTACTTCTTTAAAGCCAAGCCAGCATTAGTCATTTTAAAGTGACAGTGACATATATGGCTAAGGGTAAATGGATAGTAGGCGGTGGTAACAAATTAGCCCGATCAAACAACTGCACTGTAGGAAGTTTTAGGTTAAAAACATCCTTCTTCATTTTTACAGTCTATGGGAAATACAGTATTGAAATCCAAGGTAGAATGCATGGCTATAATGAACAGTGTTACTTGTGTAAGGAAAGTGTGAGGAACTTCCAGAACCTCTGAAAACTAAATATCTGTCATTATCACAATGTGGGCCATGTTCATACTACCATTAAAGGGATTGTCTGGTGGGATGTATTATATATATATATATATATATATATATATATATATACTGTATATATATATATATATATATATATATATATCATAATGGGTTAAATAAAAGAAGGAATTTATACTTCGACAATTCCCCACCGTTGCATTTTTTGAGGCTTACAGATCCACACTGGGCCTCACTTCCTGTTCCCGGCTTGACATACAGGAAATGCCTGGAGATGCTCTGCTGAGGTGGGTCACCAGAGAAGCTAGTGATTGGCTGAGCAGATATCTTCTGCCATTTTTTGTTTGTCAGTCCAGACCAGTCCAACGGTTCTTTCCTTAATCCATTCTACCACATGTAAAATGTGTTACTGTGATTAATCTCATGATGACATGCCTTGCATGGAGGCGTAGCATATGGGGAAAGCCTTACTTGCATTTTACATAGCAGATATATTGTCAGTTGACATCAGTGTTCTTTACACCTCTTGACAGTATGATGCTATTAGAAAAATCTTGTAGTATTTTTTTGCTAGAATGGCTTTGCAGAAATGGAATTACAGATATGTGATATTAGACGTAATCCTTAGTAGGAACCAACCCTCTGTGCAAAAGTAGCTAATCTGTAAATTACTCATTTAGGCAGAATGCATCCCGCTGCACATTTATTGTAAATCTCTCCTTTTCTAGTGCAGAATATCCATTATTAATTTGTGACTATTAGTGGAATAAAGGATTTGAAAGGATAAAAATATCAAGTAGCATTTTACTGTATAGTAAGGTTCATGCTGTATTTAAAAATGCTAAATGGGTAACATGTACAATGCTGGTTATTATCTAATTATGGAAAATATTTATTATACAGTCATATGGTAGCTTTTATGTAAATCGAAACAGTAGTAATACTTAGTTAGCCATCCAACATTTTATATTTTTTAGAACTACTAATATTATGTTTATAGCTTTCTCATTATTTCAGCAATTATTAACTATTTTAAGTAATTATTAGCAATAAAGTTTTAGTTTCTACTAAGTAGTGCATTGTTATAACAACATAGTAGAATACGTCCATTCTGGAAAACCAATAACTATTACAGTTAGTATTCTAATGAAAGATTCAGGGGCAGACGTACCATATAAGTGACCTTAAGGAAGTCCTGTAAATGTAAATGTCCATCCTTGAACACTATTTAGTTTTTTTCTGTATCTAAATAAATCCACAATTCCATACAGTGCTCCAAATCCCTTGCATGAACAGAGTAAGACGATAAAATTCTGGCTTAGTACAGCTACCACTAGGGGGAGCTTACACCCTTACTGCAGGACTAAGATTTAAATTATGTAACCTTGGACTAGACAGTCTAAAGATGCATCAGATTTATTAAACAGACTCAAGTTGGAAGATAAATTTACTTAATCTTTAGACAGTTTGGTATAACTTTGTACCACCTGTTAGATAGGTTTTTTGCTCCAAAATGTTGGTGCATATTTCCTGCAAAGCCAGGCACAAAAATGGCCTAAAATGCTTAATATGTGTGGTGCATAAGATTCATGTTAGTTTTATGGCACAGATTAAATCAGAATTCTTGTGCATTTAGTGTAGTTAAAGGGCTTTTTTTTACATTTTGATATTGACAGCCTGTCCTCAGGATAGACCATCAATATCTGATCAGTGGGGTTCTGACTCCATGCAGTGGTCTTTTCCAAGGCCAGTGATGTCACATATATTGGTCACATTGCCTAGTCTCATTCATCTCATACATCTGTATTGTCCTGGATTGCCACTATACAAACTACGGTGCTGTGCACAGTAAACTATGAGGAAACCACAGAGCTCCCCAGAGCACCACAACATCTGCAAACAGCTGATTGACAGGGGTCCTGGCAGTCAGATCCCTGCCATCAATCAGTCAGCTCTGTACACAAAACAGGTTTCCATATTTTTAACAAAGACCAATTGAAAAAAAAAAAGATTTTAGTTCAAAATAAGTACAATGCAATAATAATAAAAAAAATGCCCCCAAAGGTGTACATAGCCTTTAAGCAAGTTGACAATGAAATTACGTATCTCCTATAGACTGGAATGAGAGAAATCAACAGGTGGCACTACACAGCTGGCTGCCTTGCTTTTGTTGTGTTTTTGGTGTGGTTTACACTGAATATTTTCTACAGTTGGCTGTTGGACTCACTGACTTGGATAGTGTTCAAACACCAGGTCATTTCTCACCACTGTGCTACTCCGGTCTTGATGGGCCGTGCACCACTGGAAGAGGCATATAATATATGAAGAGGCATAGGGCCCTTCATAATTTAAATGCCTCCTCTGGCAGTCCATGCGCCGGACTCAAATCTACATCAGCTTGTAGCTGGAGTAGATTTCAGTAATCAGTTAATTAACTACACTCCCTTTTCAGTAACTGTTGAGGGTGGCGTAAAAATGACAGTTGCTACTAAATCTAGACTCAATGGCATTCATAAAGTTACAAAACCAATGGCATAGGGGAAAGATAAATCACCCCTCTCCTCTTAAAGGGGGTGTCTGCTTTTTTACTACTGATGACCTATCCTCAGGATAGGTCAACAATGTCAGATCGGCGGTGTTTCAGCTCCCAGTATCCCCGCCGATGAGCTGTTTTAAGTGAACCTGCTCACGACTGCAGTTGCTGTGGTGAGCAGGTAAACAGAGCAGAGAAGGCACCCCCCATATATACGCTGCCTTCTCTGCACTGTTTACCTGCTTGCATTAGCAGTTGCAGTGGTGAGGGGTGTAATTACAAGTATGGCATCCCCATTCACTTCTATGGGCAGGCTCTGTTCAAGTGAATGCTACAGAGCTATCCCATAGAAGTGAATGGGGACGCCCAAGAAGGCAGCGCTCATTTTCTTTAAACAGCTGATCAGGAGTCCACCAATCTGATATCGATGGCCTATCCTGAGGATAGGTCAACAATAGTAAAAAGTGGACAACCCCTTTAACAGACTAGTATTTAATCTTTTACAGAATAGTTTCTACTTGATTTATATTTTTGGGACAAGCTCAGTAATATAGATCACATCTTTTTAAAGCATTTTCTGTCCTCTGAATAGACTTTCCTTTCATGGAACAGATCATCTAGAGACCAGTTAGAATATTGGGAACAAAGTATGTTCAAAGCATTTGCCATTCTGATTTGAAATGATTGTAATGAGCTCAGGCAGAGTCATCTTCGTCTTCACTTCTGTAAATGGTTTTATACTTTTACCATATGTTGTTTCCAATACTAGTGCTCTGTAATGGTGATAAAAGATCTTTAGGTTTTTCTCCTGTTTTCTTTAAGAAAGTCCTTATTAATAATGTTCCCCTCAGGTTATCTGAAGATTGGTGATTAGATCCATCTCCACCTTTTACAGTCTTGCCTTTTTCATCTGTAACACAATCTTGCAAGTCAATTACCGTAGTAAAGGATATATGTGCATCTTATTTTTGTGGCTTTTGAGGATTGATGCATAAAAGTATCATATATTGGGTATCACAAGGTCATTAAGTGTAACTGCTACAAATTATTCCTATTTTACATAATTACTTTCATACAACCAAAGGTAAAAGTGTGTAAATTACAGTTATACTCATATTAGTAATAAATATCATTTATACTGATATACAGTTACTACAGTATTAGTAGAGCCCAGCATCTTGATTAAAAGCCATGTCAGCCAGAATTGCTATAAAAGTATAAAGTGCTTTCTATAGTCTGTCATATTGCATTTTTCTGTGTACCATTACTTTCCTGGTGTGAAAGAGACCTTAGAGCCTATTATATGGATGTAAATTTCTTAAACTGAAATTTTAGGGGCTCATTTATTAAGACTGACGTTTTAGACGCCGGTCTTAATAAAGCCCTGCACTGGCGGTGGATCTACCACAGTTATGTAGAGGCGCTGGCCTTTATGTAACTTCTGTCTTACATTTAGACCATTTTCTACTCCTGAAACAGGCCCACAGCCACATCCACTCTTTTAGACTTGGCCTGAGCAGGGAAAAGTTGCATATTGTGGTGCAAAAGACCTTTGTGCCTCAATGTGCGCCAAAAATACACCTAATGTAGGCGTATTTCTGTTTAAAGAGGCTCTGCCACCCAGATCAAGCCTACCCTACCAAACATATAGCCTGGTAGGGCTGATGACGCTGACAAAAGCCATACCTTTCATTTTGATGTCCGAGGTCCGGTGTTGGAGAAAAATAAACTTTTAAAAATATTCAAATGAGGCATTGGAGCACTCAGAGGTGGGCTTATGCCATCCGAGCACTGCTTCAGCTACACCCCTGTTCCTTCCTGTCTTCTCCTGTCTGGGTGACAGAGCCTCTTTAATAAATGATCCTCTTATTTTTATGTGTAAATGTGCTTTTTTATTTGAAGTTTTTTTTGTAATAACATTGGTTAGCTACGTACATAAAGGTGTCTCTTCCCATGGTTTGGCTGATATCAGATTTCTCTTTTGGAACAGAGCTAATTTTCATAATGTTTTTGTTTTCCATAGTGCATTGCCTATAAGTAGGTCTCCAAACACCAGATGGAGACTTACCAATGTCCCCTAGAGAAGCTTTGAGCTCCAGATTTGCAACATTTGAAGTGCTATCATATGAGGAGATAAGCAAGAACAGGTGTGGAGGAAATCAAAGCCCTTGTTGCTGCTCTCCACCACAACACAAGAATACAGATGTAGTTTTCCATTTCCTCTGAGCGGGGAATATGAGAAATTTCTGCTGCAATGTGCTGATGGTTACAAATAGCCCTGGTGGTCTGTAAATGGGTTCTTTGAAGAGCTGCAATGTGTTTTCCCTACACCGCTTCTATTACTCTAACTACTGTTGCTAGTAGAGGGAGAATGCCAAATTGTTAATTCACAAACACAAGTTACGGGTGCATCCAAGGTAAACCTTGCTGCAGAGAGATTGCCTTATGAAGATTACCCTGACAGAAGCTATGGCTGGTTAACCAGTTTACCTTCAGCAGCTGCTGAAAGAGAGGTGTAGCAATGCTGGTCATTAAAGTCAATGGTCTGCCATGTCATAGATGGATGGGTTGGGTCCACCAGAACGATAGTTGCTCCTTGTTAGCATCTCTCCCCTCTTCTATGAGACTCTGAGACTCCCTCTTCTATGATTTCCATATATCCAAACAAGTCAAATGTATGGGGGTCATATTTGTGACATTGCTCTTAATTCCTTACACTGGACCAGAAGGGACAATGTTTTCCAAAATTGGTCTTCACTAGATATATTAGAAAAATGGAAGTGCACTTGTATGTAAATTTAGATAAAGAGTAACTCAGACCATTGTTCCATTAGCATAATTAAATTTGGCATTCTGATCAATTGAGACTTGAGTGTCATCCAAACCCATGAATTAATAACTTCTATCACCTAGTGAGTGAGCCATGATAGACATTGAGCAGAAATAAAATATTCAGCGTCAAATTTTCAGGATATTGAATCTGTGTTTTTCAGTTAACTTATTGAATTAATATATGGAAATACGCAGGTCATAATGAATATGGACCATAGTTGAGTGAATTATAAACTACTGAGTTGTGGGCTGCTGATTTGAATGCAGTGTGCATTATCAGGCATAATGACTAAATTACACAGACTTGCTTGATTATTCATTTTGGATGTCGCTGGCTTGCATTTCTGTTTTTCTTACATCGTTTATTTTTACTGCTTTTAGGAAAATAAAAGCCATTAGGCAAATGTGACCTGCATTTTCCTCTACAACCGGAGCTACAGAAGCAAGCAAAACACACAAGCTCGAAATATGGATGGTTTAATTGAACCGAACAGTGTGCTTATGCATAATAAAATCACAGAGGCCGGGAAAAGAAATGGCTTAATCAACACAAGAAATTTAATGGCAGAAAATAAAGATGGAATGGTCTCAGTTTATCCGACTCCTCAATATCAGAGTCACATTGTTGGAAGTATTTCTTCTCAGACTGGCATAGACAACATAAAAAATGACCCAGTTCAACAACTCTTGGATCCTAACATGCTACAACAGACTGTGGAGTCTCACTATCGCCCCAACATCATTCTGTATTCGGAGAACGTCTTACGCTCTTGGGGCGAGAATGTCAGCACTGAGTGCTGTGAAACCACCTTTATTGAAGATAGGTCACCAACCAAAGACAGTCTTGACTACCCAGATAGCAAGTTTATTGACCTTTCCTCTGAAGATATCAAAATTCATACTCTTTCTTATGATGTAGAAGAGGAGGAAGAATTCCAAGAGTTAGAGGTTAGTTTAACCGTTTGATATTGGATATAGATTTGTTCTTTACATATGCTTGTCGGGTATGTCTTAATGAATAAATAAAATGAATGGGCCACAATGAATATGGACTATTTTAGAAAGTGGCATTCTGAGAATGATTATAGAAATATTTAGGTTTGGAGTCAGTGCAAAAGATGGGAGTGGTAGTGGCCCTGATCAAGTGTGTACCTGTGTACTCCCTCAAGCTGTTGCTCCCTGGGGATCGGGGCAGTGTAAATGTATTGAAGAATTAGGCCAGAATTAAACATATAAAAGTCTTTTTACTAAGTGCAACGTAGAACTTCAAATACATAAATTAGCAGCTGATTTCAAGTGCAATTCTCTCTGGCACTACTAAGGAATATGGAGGCAAGTTGGATGGCTGCACTTTAGCACCGTGTAGTACTGGCCTAGTGGTAATCAGGTGATGGGTATCTTTGCCATAGTCCATCACCTAACAGCAGTGTCTTTAAATGCTGATGTAGTGTCTCACTTTGCTGTCTTTCTCCTTAGATCCATTTGAGAGCTTGATCAAATTAATTTTCAATGGAGAACCTCTTTAGGAGCAGGAGCTCTGTAGTGTGCTTCCTTCCTCCTCTCTATCTGGGCAGGAACTCCTCCTCCTAGAAGGAAGAAGACCTGTCCATTCCCAAGAGGGCAGAAACAGGGTGGTTAGCCCAGTTCCTAGCCAACAATAGCCATCTATTCCTTACTGGAACAAACAGACAGTTAACTCATATCAAATATACAATAATATAATACAATACCAAACTATTTACAAAATTGTAGTACACTGGGCAGGAAAAACACTGTTCAATTCATATGCAAATGAGCACTGATAAGTGCCCAGGGGCTGTGTTGAGTGTGTAGGAGCCCAGGCTGCTCTGCCTTCTTTCATGGTTACTCCTCCCCAGCCTCTACCATCCTTGTATGACACAAGGGAATAGGAGGGTGGACAAAGGCAGAGGCTGGGGAGGAGTAACCATGAAAGAAGGCAGAGCAGCCTGGGCTCCTACACACTGAACACCGCCCCTGGGCACTTGCGACTCAGCGGGAGGTGAGACGAGACATGAGCGCTGAATAAAAAGATACTGGTTTACACAATATCGTTTGTCTAGCAATTTTTTCGACCTCACCATATTCAATCTTAATTTTACCTCTTCTAAATTGTTCTGAGCAGGCATGACGCAATTGGAAATATCTAAAGATACTAGTCTGGGGCAAGCTGAACTCGGCCTTTAGATCCAAGAAGGTTTTAAAAACTCACTCAAAGTATAATTGAGACAGCTATTTAATACCATGTTGTGGCCAAAACTCAAAGTCAGGTAGTGTGTATAGCTCTTGCAACTTCGGGTTTCTCCACAGAGGCAACACTGGGGACCATCCCCTCCCGTCACCCCACACCCAAACATGGGCTTTCCAAATTCTTATTATGGCAATCATATTCAAGGTTAGAGACGTACCTAAGTGATTGCCCGCTCTGTATAAGAGGTTTGTTAAGGCTTTATACGATCCCAGAAGGGCAGCTTCTAGCACTATTGCCGGATTGTTGGCATTAATGCTCACCCACCAACTCGCTTATGTCAACTGAGCAGCACAAGAATATCTGTACATGTCTGGTAGGGCCAGACCACCTCTAGTGTATGGTGCATTCAGGGTATCCCTAGCCAGTCTGGGTTTTGTGTTAGCCCAGAGAAATGGAGTCAGCAGTTTATTAATTGCTGTAAAATGGGATTTCTGAAGAGCAACTGGCGTCGCCCTGTACAGGCTTTGGATTCGGTAGAGTGGATCTTTCTATGGGAGATTCTAGATAGATTCGGATTCCCTAGAAATTTTGTGAAATGGCTAAAGCTCCTCTATCTGAAGCCCACGGCCCGAGTTAGAGTAAATGGATACCTATCCGAACCTTTCCCACTGATGGAACCTCTGTCGATTTTATTGAACACCTCTAATCACATTGAGGGTTGGAACATTGCAGGGATCACTGAAAAGTTATCCTTATACGCAGATGATATGCTGGTTTATCTTGGGGATACGGGGGGGTCATTAGAGGCGCTGCTGGAGATAGTGAATGAATATGGGTCTTTTTCTGGTCTAAAGGTGAATTGGGCCAAATCGGTGTTGTATTTGGTAGACGGGGGTGATGGGACCATGATCTTACATAGCTCCAACCTGCTGATAGTAGATCAATTCAAATACCTGGGAATCATTGTACAAAAGGATATTCAGAACTTCTGCATGCTTAATATTTCATCAACTGTGGAGCATATTGCCCGGAAGCTAAAGGCATGGGAAACCCTTCCTCTGTCCCTGGTAGGGCACATTAATGTCTTCAAGATGAAACTCTTACCCAAGCGAGTAGCCATTTGCATATGAATTATATGCAAATGATCATATAGTGGTGACAGACTCCTTTTAAAAACATTTTTCCCAAAACGAAACTGGAGTACCCCAGATGTGGGTGTACTACAATTTTGTAAATGGTTTGGTATTGTATTATAGGAGGGCAGAGGCTGGGGAGGAGTAACCATGAAAGAAGGCAGAGCAGCCTGGGCTCCTACAGACTCAACACAGCCCCTGGGCACTTGCGGGTGCTCATTTGCATATGAATTGAACTATGTTTTTCCTGCATCTGCAAGTCTAAAGAAAATAACAAAGGTACCATTACATTCATGTGTAGGTGTGCAATTTGGTTATTATTACCCCATAATAAGTCTTCTTATAATAGTATGCTGTTACAAGCAGCAGAGATTTCCCTGTTTTCTCTTTGTCTCCTCTCTTACATCTGATCTGTTAACCTGGGTCAGCTGAACACCTTGTGAGGGAGTTCATGACTCGTTAGCATTCCTTTAAATATTTCTGCTCTCTGTGATAAAATTGTGTGTAGTGTGAGCTCTGTGCATTTGTATCCAGATTATTTGTTATTCCTTGATTCTTGTTCCTGGACTAGATTGTTCAGTGTAACTTGGTTCTTATAGTCCTTCTAGCCCTTACCTTGCTTCTAGTCTTGAAGTTCAATGTTTCCCTGTGGAATCTGTTGTCTGTTTGCTGATTCTTTGTTTGCTGAAATGTCGTTATTTTTTTATTTTATTTTCTCTGGGTGCTAGAGCCTTCTTGTTATCTTACTAGGGTCAGTATTGCAGATTAGGGTCAATTTCATCCAGTTTTTATTTCTGTTTCCCATCATTCATTTGCTCCCAGTGTGTATATTATCACCCTCTTCCATCTGATCCATTGACTATCTGACATCTCCTGGCACCCACGATGCGCCTGATCCCCACACGGCCGCTGCAGCATCTTTCCGTCGCGTGGATCAAAACATCTGGTGACAGGGGAAGCAGCCAGCAGCAGGCCGAAACGGGGATGAGCCTCCCTAGCATCGCGGGTGAACCTAGGGAGGCTCGTCCCCATCGCAGCCTGCTATTGAGGGATCCTGATTAGTGTAAACGACTATGGTCTGTATAATAGGTTTCCACTGTGCTATATTATTGGATTATATTAGTGATAGCCAATTCCACATGTTCTCCCACTTTTTATTGTGGGGATGTATCTATTTTAATATGTTTTTTAAGTATGAACTAATAAATATGGTAATATGTGTTATTAATTTGTACAGTGTTGTCCTTTTAGGTGGTAAAAAGTGCCTTTTTCTCATAGTCTGCAGTCAGGGTGGTCCTGCAGTGCCAGACCTCCCTGACTGCTTCCTTGATGATCTGGCAGAGCGCTCATACTGTGCTTTGCTGGATCAGTGAGAGAGGTGTGCGTCTGCATACTTCTCTCTCCCCCTGCCCAACTCTGATGTATGTGATCAGTGCAGCAGGAGAGAAGGGTGAGCGACCATGTAGAGGACTGTGAAAAACATTGTCCTCTAAACTGAAGGTCTTCAAACTGCAAGGATGATAAATAAAGCTCCATGTAACTTAAGGACCTTTAATGATTACCAGTATGAGTAGCCAGAACAGAAGAAGCAGAAATGTGAGTTTTTATTAAAGATGAATGCTTGTGTATGCATATGCATGTATATATATATATATATATATATATATATATATATACAGTACAGACCAAAAGTTTGGACACACCTTCTCATTCAAAGAGTTTTCTGTATTTTCATGACTATGAAAATTG
Organism: Rhinella marina; assembly: GCA_900303285.1. NCBI lineage: Eukaryota > Metazoa > Chordata > Amphibia > Anura > Bufonidae > Rhinella > Rhinella marina. Next base: position 14,562 of record ONZH01014894.1, on the reverse strand, counting down.
TAGATTCACACTGAAGGCATCAAAACTATGAATTAACACATGTGGAATTATATACTTAACAAAAAAGTGTGAAACAACTGAAAAAATGTCTTATATTATAGGTTCTTCAAAGTAGCCACCTTTTGCATTGATTACTGCTTTGCACACTCTTGGCATTCTCTTGATGAGCTTCAAGAGGTAGTCGCCTGAAATGGTAGTCTTGAAGGAGTTCCCAGAGATGCTTAGCACTTGTTGGCCCTTTTGCCTTCACTCTGCGGTCCAGCTCACCCCAAACCATCTCGATTGGGTTCAGGTCTGGTGACTGTGGAGGCCAGGTCATCTGGCGTAGCACCCCATCATTCTCCTTCTTGGTCAAATAGCCCTTACACAGCCTGGAGGTATGTTTGGGGTCATTATCCTGTTGATAAATAAATGATGGTCCAATTAAACGCAAACCAGATGGAATAGCATGCCGCTGCAAGATGCTGTGGTAGCCATGCTGGTTCAGTATGCCTTCAATTTTGAATAAATACCCAACAGTGTCACCAGCAAAGCACCCCCACACCATCACACCTCCTCCTCCATGCTTCACGGTGGGAACCAGGCATGTAGAGTCCTTCCGTTCACCTTTTCTGCGTCGCACAAAGACACGGTGGTTGAAACCAAAGATCTCAAATTTGGACTCATCAGACCAGAGCACAGATCTCCACTGGTCCATTCCTTGTGTTCTTTAGCCCAAACAAGTCTCTTCTGCTTGTTGCCTGTTCTTAGCAGTGGTTTCCTAGCAGCTATTTTACCATGAAGTCTTGCTGCACACAGTCTCCCCTAACCAGTTGTTGTAGGAATGTGTCTGCTGCTAGAACTCTGTGTGGCATTGGCCTGGTCTCTGATCTGAGCTGCTGTTAACCTGCGATTTCTGAGGCTGGTGACTCGGATGAACTTATCCTCCGCAGCAGAGGTGACTCTTGGTCTTCCTTTCCTGGGGCAGTCCTCATGTGAGCCAGTTTCTTTGTAGCGCTTGATGGTTTTTGCAACTGCACTTTGGGAGACTTTCAAAGTTTTCCCAATTTTTCGGACTGACTGACCTTCATTTCTTAAAGTAATGATGGCCACTCGCATTTCTTTACTTAGCTGCTTTTTTCTTGCCATAATACAAATTCTAACAGTCTATTCAGTAGGACTATCAGCTGTGTATCCACCTGACTTCTGCCCAACACAACTCATGGTCCCAACCCCATTTATAAGGCAAGAAATACCACTTATTAAACCTGACAGGACACACCTGTGAAGTGAAAACCATTTCAGGTGACTACCTCTTGAAGCTCATCAAGAGAATGCCAAGAGCGTGAAAAGCAGTAATCAAAGCAAAAAGTGGCTACTTTAAAGAACCAAGAATATAAGACATATTTACAGTTGTTTCACACTTTTTTGTTAAGTATATAATTCCACATGTGTTAATTCATAGTTTTGATGCCTTCAGTGTGAATCTACAATTTTTATAGTCATGAATATACAGAAAACTCTTTAAATGATAAGGTGTGTCCAAACGTTTGGTCTGTTACTGTATATCAGTGCTCTGTGTGTATAGAAGAACTGTGTTTGTGTGCAGCTGTGTGTGTGTGTATTTGTATAATCTCATGATCATAGAGAATGAAAAAGAAATACTTAAAAACAGAGCAAACATGGCAGGACACTACGTAGCAAAGGCGGGAGACATGTTTACTTGTATACATTTCATGAGGTGACAACATTGCTGTTTATTTCAATGTTCAGAAGATAAAACACTACGGTTAACAGGAGCTGACCAAAACTATTAAACCCCTCTATGCAAGACCACAAAGTTAGTGACTTTGAATGAGAGGCGGCCTGGGAACCTAAAGTGGCCCTGGAAAAAAAATAATAATGTGGCCCCATGTTGCAGGTGGGCCCAAATTGACATTAGGCAGGGTCAACACAATTAGGTGGGGCCAGCACAAAATACCGCCCCAGCAGAGCAAATTACCACAGTGCAGCACAATATACTGCCCCACCAAGACCAAATCCCACAGTGAATATCAAAATATTGCCCTAGAAGAGTCAGATACCACAGTGCATCACAAAATAATGCTCCATCAGCACAAAGTACCTCCTAAGAATCTGCCCCTCTCTGATGCCAGTGCCAGCTGCCACATTCCATCCTCCTACTCCAGTTGCCTCAGGCAGTCGCAAACCAAGTACATAAGTGTTTGATGCCCCCTGCATTAGTTAACTGTGGGAGCTGTAGACCATTAATTCTCTGGCTGGTGGCCTTGAGGAAGGCTCAGAAATTTCCCTGTCGGTTCTATGCCCAGTCTGCTCCTTGGTTTGGTCCCTCCACTTCACTAACCCACCTGGGAAGGTTTAATAAGTAGAATTTTTTTTTTCAATTTTCTGTTGTGTAAACCTGAACGGCATTTTATAGTCTTATAGTCTGAAAAATACGGTATGTGCCAAATTTAACATTTTGACGCGCATTGTATGATAAATTTGGAGCATTTTAAAACCTTCTGTCTAGTTACTGTATATAGCACTTATTGGTTGGCTTACTTTTCTTAAACTATGCCACCTTTCCAGTGAACCACACATTTTTCTTATAAGCCATGCTCCATTGTCAAGTGAGGTACAAACAGTATTCAAAAGCACATAAATGGGAAGCGCATCATGTGTACCAGACTTCTGGCTTAGTTTAATTATTGTCCCTTTACTTTTTACACTAAAAATGCATTTTTCTTATTATATTCTTCTTATTATTATTATTTTATTATTATTATTATTATTATTTAAAAACCATTGGGCACCATTAGTCACCATCAGACGCCATTGTGTAACAGCTTGAATTTGTTTAGTTTTTTTTTTTTTTTTTGCTCCTATGGTTGAACAGAAAAACAGAAAGTAATGGTTCACTGCTGGTTACAAAAGAAAAATTAATAATCATTAACTAATTAATTACATAAACAGTATAAGATGCAGCATAATGAAATGTCACTTTGAGTTCTCATCATTCATCGCTTATCTCTTGTCACACTTGTTTAACTTTCATAATTTAGAATGCCTGATTCTGACAGCAAATCTATTCCTAAAATGATGATCCAAAACTATAATGTACATGCCAAGCATCATCATAGCACTGTAAATATGCAGAGAACCACATTTACTGTACCTTTAGTTTTATCTTTTGTTATGACTAGAGTAGGGCCCATGTACAAGACTCTCGGGTGCTGTATGTCTTGGCCACTTTATCATCCTGCATGCTACCTGTGCCTTTCCATATGCAATGTCAGATTAAGCAGGAAAACGCAATTAACCCCTTAATGACCGAGCCATTTTGCAACTTCGTGACTAGGCTGATTTTTGCTAATCTGACATGTGTCACTTTATGTGGTAATAACTTTTGAATGCTTTTACTTATCCAAGCCATTCTTAGAATGTTTTCTTGTGACGCATTGTACTTCATGATAGTGGTAAAATTGAGTCAATATAAACCACCTTTAAGTGAAAAAATAGCCATTTTTAAAATTTGATAACTCATAAAATAGTTATTATTTTACATTTTCCATATGTCTACCATCATTTAGAAAATGTCATTTTATTTATTAGGACATTAGAAGACTTAGAATTTTAAAAAACAATTATTAAAAATTTTAAGAAAATGTCCAAAACCCACTTTTTTAAGGACAAGTTCAGTTAAGTCACTTTGTGGGGGCTTACATAGTAGAAACCACCCATAAATTACATCCATTTTTGACCCTTTGAATCCATTTTTTTCTGTAACATTTCAAAGGTAAACATCCAAACAAAACTCAATATCTATTACCCTGATTCTGCAGTTTACAGGAACACCCCACATGTGATTGTAAACTGCTGTAAGGGGACATGGCAGGGGTCAGAAGGAAAGGAGCGCCTTATGGTTTTTGGAAGGCAGATTTTGCTGGACTGGTTTTTAGAAACCATGGCCCATTTGAAGCCCCCCTGATGTACGCCATAAAAGAAACTCTCAAAACGTGACTCTATTTTGGAAACTAAAGTGACAGTTTTATTTATACTATTTTGGGGTACATATGATTTTCAATCGCTCTATATTACGCTTTTTGTGAAGCAAGGTAACAAAAAAATTGGTTTTCTGGCACAGTTTTTATTTTTTGTTTTTACAATGTTCATCTGACAGGTTAGATCATGTGCTATTTTTATAGAGCTGGTAGTTAAAGACGAGACAATATCACATATGTCTAATTTTTTATTTGTTTGCTTTAGCTTTATATAATAAAGCATTTTAAAAAATGATTTTTTAGTGTCTCCATATTCTGAGAGTCATAGTTTTTTTTAGTTTTTTTTGGGGCGATTGTCTTATGTAGGGGTTCATTTTTTGAGGGATGAGGTGACGGTTTGATTGGTACTATTTTGGGCTGCATATGACTTTTTGATCACTTGGTATTACACTTTTTGTGATGTAAGGTGATAAAAAATGGCTTTTTTGGCACAGGTTTTATTTCATTTTTGTCTACAATGTTCACTTAAGGGGTTAGGTCATGTGATATTTTTATAGAGCAGGTTGTTACGGACGTGGCAATACCTAATATTTATCCTATTTTTTATTTAAGTTTTATACAATTAAACTATTTTTTAAACAATTGTTTGGCGATTGTCTTATGTAGGGGCTCATTCTTTATGGGATGAGGTGACAGTTTAATTGGTACTAATTTGGGGGGGCATACTACTTTTTTAAAGTCTTTATTTTTGTTTTCAAGACAAGAAACAGACTAACAATACAAGTCTCAAAACCAAAGTCACACATATCTGTAGTACTTAGTGACACTAGCTTGGTGTTGGACTTTTTGTAATGCAAGGTGACATGACATGGCAATTTTTGCACAGTTTTTATTTTTTTAATTTTTTTACGGTGTTTATCTGACAGGGTAGATTATGTGATATATTTATAGAGCAGGTCGTTATGGACACTGCGATACCTAATTTGTGTGTTTCCTTTATTTTTTCTATTTCTATATACTTTTTATCCTTTTTTTTTACTTTATTTCTGTCCCACAGCTTTTGAGGGGTCTGATCTCCTCTGAATTGCATTACAATACATCCGTATTGTAATGCATTGCCTGTTAGTGTAGTACACTGTGTAATACACTAAGGCCCCTTTCACACGGGCGAGATTTCCGCGCGGGTGCAATGCGTGATGCGAATGCATTGCACCCGCACTGAATCCTGACCCATTAATTTTAATGGGGCTTTTCACATGAGCGTTTTTTTTCACGCATCACTTCTGCATTGCGTGAAAAACGCAGCATGTTCTATATTCTGCGTTTTTCACGCAGAACTGGCCCCATTGAAGTGAATGGGTCTGCGTGAAAATCGCATTGCATCCGCACACAAGTGCGGGTGCAATGCGGTTTTAACGCATGGTTGCTAAGAGATGTTGTTTGTAAACATTCAGTTTTTTCGCACGCGTGTGATAAACGCATCAAAACGCTTCGCACCCGCGCGGAAAAAACTGAAAGAACATACGCAATCGCAGTCAAAACTGACTGCAATTGCGTGCGGATTTGGTGCGGATGCGTGCGGATTTTCCTGAACGCATCCGGACCAAATCCGGACACGCTCGTGTGAAAGGGGCCTAACAGTTGCCTAGGAGACCCAGCCTGGGACTGAATCTTCTTGGCTTCCTCTACAAGGCATTGGGCTGCCTTCTCACCCAGCATAGAAAGGGTTAACCCCTTACAGCAGGGGCCCTGCTATCAGTGACTGCCGAGCCCCTGCATGATCAGCACAACATAATAATGCACCAAAATGCAGGAAGTCACCTCCCGCTATGACGTACTATTAAGTCATATGTCAGAAAGGTGTTAAAAGTTAAAACGTAAAAAAAAAAAAAAGATAAATACAAATAAATAATACATAATATTACTACATAGACATGCTTTAAAAAAATCTCATATAGTTCACATATTGCATCCATCCTGATAAGTAATTAAAATATTCATAAAATAGCTTCATAAAGCTTACCTGACTTTATTTTTCAGTAGAAAAGAATCATTGTAGACCATAAATGGATAACAACGTACATAAATCTTCCTTTTACTCAGATATTATTTGCTCTGAACAATAAATAGGCGTCCATAAATAAATTAATAATAATAAATATGTGCTAACATCTAATCCAAAAATGCATCAAAACCTAAATTCAGAACCTTTGGCAATAATGTTCCAATATTATAAATCCAGAATAATTGACTGGACCCCGTCATGTTTTGTATTATAAAGCAGAGCACACCTATTATTAATTATAAACTTACCTTTGAGACTTGACCTATCTCATTTGGTGTTGCTGTGCTCAATGTGAACACTCCCTGAGATCAAATTCTTCTTCTTGCAATAAGTAGTACTGCAGATAAGTAATACAGATCACAATTTTTGTTGCCCCACATTCCCCCACAGTCAGCGTTTAAAGCTGCACTGAAATACACTGTCGGGACTGCTGTGCATGCGCATAGGAGTCCCCTCCTTTATGTTTGCATGGCACAACAGTCCTGACAATGTACTTTAGCATAGTTTTGAGTGCTGACAGCAAGGAACATAGGAAAATAAAAAATGGTGATCTGGACTCCTCATGTGCAGGACTACCCATGCATTACTGCAGATAGTAGTCCAAGATCATGACGACAGATTCTATTTAAAACCTATTTCTTGCTGTATTGTGTAGGGTTTTTTTATGTGATTTTTATTATGTGAATATACAGAGAACATGAAAAGCACATTGTAAACCTAATGACACACGGCTATGAGGGTTTCATATCAGAATTAAATAATATATGTAGAATTAGTCTGTCGCTATACAATTAGTAGAGGAAATGCATACACCATTCAATGGTTTTGATCCAGAAATGAGCAATTGTGTTCAAAGCTGCAGGGAATCTGCGAATTAGACTTCTGTTTTACTGCCAGATATTAAAGAGTGAACTACAGTTTTGCTATTGTCATTTGCTGAAGTGTGACTTTTATGTTTTGGCTTCTAGGACTAGAGGAACACAGTGGTGGAGATAAATGTCTTCTTTAAAATGAATAATCATTGCAGGAGGGAAAGCCTTAGGCAAGTCTTTTCCATTGTACTGCAAAATGAAAAGGCTCGACATAGAGGTTTTTTTTTTAGTATAGTACAATCAGCCACAGTAAATTGCTGGGACTATAGTACTAATCTGAAAACCAGTTCTGACAGCCTCATTGAGCAAAGAGTTTTGAGATTTGCCATTAAAGAAGTTGGTTTAATACAATAAGAAGATGGAAAATCTGCTAGATTAAACTGCCATGAGTGTACTGTACAGGTTAAGACTGGCAAGAGGAAAATAGACCAAGACTGTAGGAGATGAAGTAGGCTTGAGGCAGAAAATGAACTTGTGCTGAATATCATTTATTCAACAGAAATGTGCTGTATTAAGAACTTGAAGTCCACCCTCTAAAGGCACATATTTTCTTTTCTTTTACTACTATATATATATATATATATATATATATATACACACTTTTCAACATTTTAAGCAATATCAGTGTATTATTTTGGTTTTGTACAATTTTACAGTGAAATAAAGTATAAGAAAAGAAAGAGATTTGAGCACTCAGATAACTGTGACCAAGGTCTCAAACCTTAAATAGCCTGTTAGGGTTAAAAGATGAGATGAGACATAGTCCCAACCGCCTCTCACCCAGGAAACAGTAGAGCACTCCAGTACTCTCTGTTTGTGGTGCATGAGAGCTACAGAAACAAAGTAGCACAGCAAGCTATGTTGTTATTGAGTTAAGGGAACAGCATAGCTTGCTTTGCTGCATTTTTTCCGTAGCTCGTGCACCGAAATGGGAGCTACTGAAACAGTGAGCGCTGGAGCACTCTGCTGTTTCCTGGCTGGGAGGTGGTTGGCACTGTGTCTCATCTCGCCTTAGTAATGGCGAGATGAGAAAACTCCTTTAAGGCTTGTTCACAGTCATTGTTAAGAAAGGCCAGGTAATGCAAATTTCAAAGCTTTATAAATACCATCAGCAGCCATGGGTTCTTCTAAGTGGCTGCCTAACCCTCTGAAAATGAAAATAGTTGAGGTCCACAAAGCAGGAGAAGGTGTTTTCAGGTTGCCATTTTCACAGTTTGAAATGTGATTAAGAAATGGCAGTTAACAAGAACAGTGGAGGTCAAGAGAAGGTCTGGAAGACCAAGAGAAATTTCAGAGGCAGCTGTTCATAGAAAGGGAATTCAGAGCCCCCACTTGACTTCAAAAGACCTTCAGGAAGATTTAGCAGTTTCTGGAGTTGTGGTACATTGTTCTACTGTTCAGCAACATCTGCACAAATATGGCCTTCATGGAAGAGTCATTAAAAGAAAAACTCTCCTTTGTCCTCACCACAAAATTGTGTGTAAGAAGTTTACAAAAGAACTACTAAACAAGCCTGATGCAATTTGGAAACAAATAATGTAGACTGATGATGTTAAAATGGACCTTTTTGGCCACAATGAGCAAAGGTATATTTGGAGAAAAAAAGGGCACCTAATTTAATGAAAAGAACACCTCTACAACCATTAAGCATGGGGATGGATCAATCATGCTTTGGGGTTGTGTTGCAGCCAATGGCACAGGGAACATGTCATGGGTAGAGGGAAGAATGGATTCAATTAAATTCCAGCAAATTCTGGAAGCAAACATAACACCAATTGTAAAAAAGCTGAAGTTGAAAAGAGGGTGGCTTCTACAAATGTATAATGATCCTTGCACATCAAAAGGTGCAAGATGAAAGTTTTACCATGGCCCTCACAGTCCCCTGATATCAACATCATTGAAAGTCTATGGATAAACCTCAAAAGAACAGTGCATGGAAGACAGCTGTGGAATCTCACAGAACTTGAAGACTTTTGCAAGAAAGAATGGATAAAAATCAATCAAACAAGAATTGAAAGACTGTTGGCTGGCTACAAAAAGCATTAACAAGCTGTAGTACTTGCCAAAGGGGGTGCTATTGGGTACTAACCCAAAGTTTTGCTCCTATTTTGTTATTTTGAAATTGTAAAAGATGAAAATAAAAAATAGCTTTTGCTTAGATACAAAGGGAATGTATCATCTTTAACTTTAAGCCTTTTGGAGATCATTTAATCTTCAACTTGCTTAATTGTTCACAGTAACAGTAATTTTGACCAGGGGTACCCAGACGTTTACATGCCACTGTATAAATAAATATATATATATATATATATATATATATATATATATATAGTACAGACCAAAAGTTTGGACACACCTTTTCATTCAAAGAGTTTTCTGTATTTTCATGACTATGAAAAATGTAGATTCACACTGAAGGCATCAAAACTATGAATTAACACATGCAGAATTGTATACTTAACAAAATAGTGTGAAACAACTGTAAATATGTCTTATATTCTAGGTTCTTCAAGTAGCCACCCTTTGCTTTGATTACTGCTTTGCACACTCTTGGCATTCTCTTGATGAGCTTCAAGAGGTAGTCACCTGAAATGGTATTCACTTCATAGGTGTGCCCTGTCAGGTTTAATAAGTGGGATTTCTTGCCTTATAAATGGGGTTGGGACCATGAGTTGTGTTGGGCAGAAGTCAGGTGGATACACAGCTGATAGTCCTACTGAATAGACTGTTAGAATTTGTATTATGGTAAGAAAAAAGCAGCTAAGTAAAGAAAAACGAGTGGCCATCATTACTTTAAGAAATGAAGGTCAGTCAGTCCGAAAAATTGGGAAAACTTTGAAAGTGTCCCCAAGTGCAGTCGCAAAAACCATCAAGCGCTACAAAGAAACTTGCTCACATGAGGACCGCCCAGGAAAGGAAGACCAAGAGTCTCCTCTGCTGCGGAGGATAAGTTCATCTGAGTCACCAGCCTCAGAAATCGCAGGTTAACAGCAGCTCAGATTAGAGACCAGGTCAATGCCACACAGAGTTCTAGCAGCAGACACATCTCTACAACAACTGTTAAGAGGAGACTGTGTGCAGCAGGCCTTCATGGTAAAATAGCTGCTAGGAAACCACTGCTAAGAACAGGCAACAAGCAGAAGAGACTTGTTTGGGCTAAAGAACACAAGGAATGGACATTAGGCCAGTGGAAATCTGTGCTTTGGTCTGATGAGTCCAAATTTAAGATCTTTGGTTCCAACCACCGTGTCTTTGTGCGACACAGAAAAGGTCAACGGATGGACTCTACATGCCTGGTTCCCACCATGAAGCATGGAGGAGGAGGTGTGTTGGTGTGGGGATGCTTTGCTGGTGACACTGTTGGCGATTTATTCAAAATTGAAGGCATACTGAACCAGGCTGTGTAAGAGCTATTTGACCAAGAAGGAGAGTGATGGGGTGCTACGCCAGATGACCTGGCCTCCACAGTCACCAGACCTGAACCCAATCGAGATGGTTTGTGGTGAGCTGGACCGCAGAGTGAAGGAAAAATGGGCCAACAAGTGCTAAGCATCTCTGGGAACTCCTTCAAGACTGTTGGAATACCATTTCAGGTGACTACCTCTTGAAGCTCATCAAGAGAATGCCAAGAGTGTGCAAAGCAGTAATCAAAGCAAAAGGTGGCTACTTTGAAGAACCTAGAATATATATAAGAATATAATTTAAGTATATAATTCCACATGTGTTAATTCATAGTTTTGATGCCTTCAGTGTGAATCTACAATTTTCATAGTCATGAAAATACAGAAAACTCTTTGAATGAGAAGGTGTGTCCAAACTTTTGGTCTGTACTGTATATATATATATATATATATATATATATATACAGTGGAGGAAATAAGTATTTGATCCCCCACTGACTTTAAAAGTTTTAATACTAAAAAATAAATGAAACGTCTCATAATTTTATGCCAGCTTTATTTTAACAGTGCCACATAGAATATCAAAAGAAAAACGGAGAAAATTACATGAAATGAGAAATAAAAAATAATTTGCATTTCTCTGAGGGAAATAAGTATTTGATCCCCTAGTAAAACCATGACTAATGTTGGCTCCCACAGACCACTGACGCACCCTAATCACAGTGAAGTCGTTACCTGGATGAGAGACACCTGTCCCAAATTGTCACCTGTATAAAAGGCCACCTGCCAACAGTCTCAGTGACACTCCAACATCTCCACCATGGGCAAGACTAAATAGCTGTCTAAAGATGTCAGGGACAAAATTGTTGACCTACACAAGGCTGGAATGGGATACAAAGCCATAAGTAAGAAGCTGGATGAGAAGGTGACAACTGTTGGTGCAATTATTCGGAAGTTGAAGAAGTACAACATTACTGTCAATAGACCCAGGCCTGGAGCTCCATGCAAGATATCACCTCGTGGAGTCTCATTGATCATGAGAAAGGCTAAAAATCAGCCAAGAACTACACGGGGGGAGCTGAGTAATGATCTCCAGGCAGCTGTGACCACAGTCTCCAAAAAAACTATTGGTAATACACTGAGACGTAATGGTTTAAAATTAGAGATGAGCGAGTAGTGAAATATTCGAAAGTTCGAAATTCGATTCGAATAGACTGCGAAATTCGACTATTCGACCGGATATCGAATCCCATTAAAGTCTATGGGAAAAAAATGCTCGCCACTTGGAAATCTCAATTCGACCACTTGGAGGTCACCAAGTCCACCCTGGAACCTCAGAAAAGGATGCCAACACTGCTGGAATGCAACTGGGACAGCAGGGGAAGCATGTCTGGGTGCATATAACGCGCCCAAGTCGCACTATTACGCCACTATCACAGCCTCTCAACAATACACTCCAAACACAATCTAACCTCTCTGTAAAGTGAGACCATACAAGGAAACCTTCTTTCCTCTACATTGCCATGGACCCCAAGCCAAACTAGACAAAAAAAAAGATGAAATTCTGCACCCCTTAAAATCACGTTGCCTATGACAACCACAGATGGCATAGGCAAGGGGGAAAGCAAATAGACCCCACCCCTAATTGTCATTGTGTGTGTGTGTGAGATGTGGTCAGACATGTCTTCTTTAAAATGTAAAAACAACTCAAACACATGCAGAAGCCTTAAAATGCCCAAATTGTTGGCGCTTGAGATGTCAGTGACCCGACCTGGCCCAGTGTCATGTCTAGCAGGTAAAGCAGTGGGGATGTTGAGGGATGCGTAGGACCGCAAAAGGCAGGAAGAGGCCGTGGGCTGGCCAGAGGCTCATGGAAATTTTGTGGCGGCCCAAGAAGGTGACACCCTCTTAAAAATTATGTGGAGGCCCAAGAGTGAGAACTCTTAAAAATTATGTGGAGGCCCAAGAGTTGACACCTCTTAAAAATTATGTGGAGGCCCAAGAGGTGAGACCTCTTAAACATTTTGCGCAGGCCCAAGAGGTGAGACCTCTTAAAAATTATGTGGAGGCCCAAGAGGTGAGACCTCTTAAAATTATGTGGAGGCCCAAGGTGAGACCTCTTAAACATTTTGTGGAGCCCAAGAGGTTGAGACCTCTTAAAAATTATGTGGAGGCCCAAGAGGTGAGACCTGTTAAAGATTTTTGGAGGCCCAAGAGGAGAGACGTATTAAAAATTATGTGGAGGCCCAAGAGGGGAGACCCGTTAAAAATTATGTGGAGGCCCAAGAGGTGAGACCTGCTTAAACATTTTGTGGAGGCCCAAGAGGTGAGACGTATTAAAAATTATGTGGAGGCCCAAGAGGTGAGACCTGTTAAAGATTTGTGGAGGCCCAAGAGGTGAGACTCTTAAAAATTATGTGGAGGCCCAAGAGGTGAGACCTGTTTAAAGATTTTGTGGAGGCCCAAGAGGTGAGACCTCTTAAAAATTTTGTGGAGGCCCAAGAGGTGAGACTCTTTAAAAATTATGTGGAGGCCCAAGAGGTGAGACCCTTAAAAATTTTGTGGAGGCCCAAGAGGTGAGACCTTAAAAATTTTGTGGAGGCCCAAGAGGTGAGACCTGTTAAAATTTTGTGGAGGCCCAAGAGGTGAGACCGTATTAAAAATTATGTGGAGGCCCAAGAGGTGAGACCTGTTAAAGATTTTGTGGAGGCCCAAGAGGTGAGACGTATTAAAAAATTATGTGGAGGCCCAAGAGGGGAGACCCGTTAAAAATTATGTGGAGGCCCAAGAGGTGAGACCTTAAAAATTATGTGGAGGCCCAAGAGGTGAGACCTCTTAAAATTATGTGGAGGCCAAGAGGTGAGACCTCTTAAAAAATTTTGTGGAGGCCCAAGAGGTGAGACCTCTTAAAAATTATGTGGAGGCCCAAGAGGTGAGACCTGTTAAAGATTTTGTGGAGGCCCAAGAGGTGAGACCGTTTAAAAATTATGTGGAGGCCCAAGAGGTGAGACCTGTTAAAATTTTGTGGAGGCCCAAGAGGTGAGACCTCTTAAAAATTATGTGGAGGCCCAAGAGGTGAGACCTCTTAAAAATTATGTGGAGGCCCAAGAGGTGAGACCTCTTAAACATTTTGTGGAGGCCCAAGAGGTGAGACCTTTAAAATTATGTGGAGGCCCAAGAGGTGAGACCTGTTAAAGATTTTGTGGAGGCCCAAGAGGTGAGACCGTATTAAAAATTATGTGGAGGCCCAAGAGGTGAGACCTGTTAAAATTTTGTGGAGGCCCAAGAGGTGAGACCTCTTAAAAAATTATGTGGAGGCCCAAGAGGTGAGACCCTTAAAAATTGGGGACTGTAACATTTGGAGGCCCAAGAGGGAGACGTATAAAAAGGAGCCAAGAGGGAACCTCTTAAAAATTATGTGGAGGCCCAAGAGGTGAGACCTCGTAAACATTTTGCGCAGGCCCAAGAGGTGAGACCTCTTAAAAATTATGTGGAGGCCCAAGAGGTGAGACCTCTTAAACATTTTGTGGAGGCCCAAGAGGTGAGCCATAAATATAAAATTTTCTGATTTACGGACCAATTCTACGGCGGTTAAGGAGGAGGAGGAGGAGGAGGTGGAGGAGGAAATGGCACTTCATACACATGGCACTTCACTTTTGGCTGCTTTCCACTGTTGGAGAAGCAAAGTCCGGGTCAATCCACTTGCTGTTCATTTTGATTAGCGTCAGCCTGTCGGCACTGTCGGTTGACAGGCGGCTGCGCTTATCGGTGATAATGCCCCGGCAGCGCGGAACACCCTTTCTGATAGCACGCTGGCGGCAGGGCAGGCAAGCACCTCCAAGGCGTACAGGGACAGTTCCAGCCACGTGTCCAACTTGGATTGCGAAGACCCAGTACAGTTTGTTCTCCACTATCCGGACAACACGTGTGTCCCGGGAAAAGCAGCCCAGCATGAAGTCAGCCATGTGTGCCAGACTCTGAATAGGTATGACGTCACTGCCCCCACCAGAAGGATCACTTGCCATTTCCTCCTCTTCCTCTTCCGCCTCCTCTCCGCCCCATCCGCGCTGAACCAATGGGACGCGCACAGCCTGACTGCTACCCTCGCCGCCCAGCATCCTCCTCCTCTTCCACAGCCACCTCCACGTCGTCCTCCTCCTCCTCATCCTCCTCCTCCTGCAACTGCCACCGTGAAGCAGACAAAAGTGTGGTCTGACTGTGTTAGCTCCGTTGCGTCTCCT